>OZ024923.1:33365639-33603139 GCA_964017225.1 Netelia inedita
AAGTGTATCGATGGTATCGTGAGATTTATACCTGCATATGTATAATTTCACCTTTCTAGCTAGTTCCCACAGCGCTCGTACATAAATATATGTGGGTTTTAAATTAGATATATATATATATATATATATATATATATATATATATATATATATATATATATATATATATATATGTATGTATGTGTATACATTCGATGTCCTGGGACCAATTATTTCGCGGCAATCCATAGTCGAGGGATCCTCACGATCTACATATATTTCAAACGTTAACGTGTACGTAGTTACGTATGTATGTATATATATATAAATAGATTGGAACGGAGGTTGGATAGTTGTTGGCGTTGCTGCGACCGCAAGGGATGTCCTAAAGTGGCTACTGGGAACATCACGGACAGTCCGTGGAGGGAGGTTTGCTCTCTCTCTCTCTCTCTCTCTCTAAATATATATATATATACATACTAGGTATATGTGTAGATGTATGGTCTCTCGCAGGAAGGTGGGATACATATACGAGATCCAAACGAGAATAAGGGGAAAGGACCGAAAGAGCATGGACAGACGGAGAGAGAATGGGAGCCTGTACGTGCGCGAGAGTACGGTAGCTCCTCATTACGCCATGCAAATACGCCCCGGATACGCGTCGACCACCATCCGGGTGACGCTCGCTCTCGCGTACGTCGAATGTGAAGAAAGGGAAATCGTGGAAAAGAGTGGGATTCGTATTGACAAGAATAATGAAAATAAGAAATCTTCATATTACTTGTTTATTTATTATTTGTTTGATAATTAACGAAGTTTAGATTGGTCGTAAACGTTCGTTGAAAAAAAAGTGACATTTTGGCCAAAAAGTAACTGCGTTTTCGATACATGGAAAACGTATGTCCGTATATAGGAATAAAACGCAGTGACTTTTTGGCCAAACTGTCAGTTTATCTTTTTCCCCAACAGATCGAAATAACCGTCGCAATTAATTTTTTGGCCAATCTAGTAGTAAAACGGAGATCTGTCAGATGGTGTCCTTTTATTCCTTGGACACTTTATAGCTCGAGGAAGTTCGAAAGGATCGGGCAAAAGCATTCTTCCCCCATAATGCACTTATGCGCAATTTAATGGACACGTAGGTATACCGCCGTTTCCACATTTGCCTCGCGTTTAAATCTCTACCTCTCAGGTTGCAACGTTGCACGACACTAATTAGACAGTTGGCCGTTTGTACTTGCGGTACAGCTCCCACGAGCTCGCTTCACCAGCTTCGAGACCGTATCAACTTCAAACCCTGTTTTCCTCTCGTTCGCCGTCCTCTCACCCATTAATATATCTCATTTCGACTCGTTACACGTGACTAGATTCATAATAATTTCCCACGTAAATAATAATGCCAAATAATTCAATTAATATTTCAGCAACTAATTTAATGAAATTTTCGTGATTAAAACAATAATTTATTCCCATCGTATAATTAACTCGGCCAAAAAGCGTTCGCGTATCGCAAACTCGATTACTTTTTGGCTAATGTTGCGATATTTAATTGACAAGAATGAAATAAAAGCTTGGCGGGGTCATAACTAGACTGGAAACGAGCAGAAAAGGACCGGGGTTAAAACTTATGTTCGGCTCGCGCAGAGAGCCATGCTCGACCGAATAATCTCAGCAATTTTATATACGAATAGAGAGAATACACGTAGAATTATACACTGGTACATTTAACATCCAGTAGACTCTTGAGCCGGGCCACTCCGGTGAGAGAGAGAGAGAGAGAGAGAGAGAGAGAGAGAGAGAGAGTACAAGGAATAATATACGGGTAACAGGCACGTATATTTCCCTCTCGAGCCACCAACGCCGACCGAGAGCCAGGGGGCTGAACGTTACCCGCCCGTGGTTGGTACTCGCATGCTTCTCTCTACATATACGTCCTGTATGTAGATCGTTGCGTGTGTACCTGAATTTTCACACTGTCCATGAATATGCAGCGAGGACCGAGCAACATCCTGTATACGTGCCGAGCAAGTTGAAGCTCTGCCTCGCTCTCCTGATGCTTTCTGCACATGGAAAATTATGGAAAACCATCGTACACAGACACTGGGTAGAGGAGGCGGGGGATGAGACGAGAGGATGAGCGCAAAAGCGACGGCGATGAGGGATGAAACGTAAGGTGTCTCGTCTCTACCACGTGAAATTTAACGAATGAATTTCTTCCTGAAAATTGTTTCACATTCTTCACGTTCTCTTTTAGACTTTTATAATTTTATTCATCATCGAGAATAATCCATTTATTTTTATTTCCATAGAAATTTTAATCGGGCCGATAATTCAAGATTCGATCGAAATGCAAAGAATTTTACGATCGTTTCGATCTTTTCTCCGATTAAATAAAACATATCGTAGCTTTTGAATTTTTATTTTCGTTTTTATTCGAGGATTCTCACGTAGCTCGCGTCTCGAAAAACTCGGAATCTACGGGAGAGAAGTAGCATCGCAAAATAATTACTTTCAGCACTCCGGCCAATCTTCAGCCATATCCATTATACCTTCCTTCGCTCTCATTCTCGTTTTTTCTATGAGCATTTCTTCATCGCGCTCTACCTCCTGGCTCTTCGCTCCTTCTCTCTTTTCGTTTTTTGCTTTTGCTCGATTTTTTTTCATTCTTTCTTTCTTTCTTTCTTTCTTTTTCCTTTCTTTTTTTTAAATTTTTTATTATTCCCTAGCCAGCAATAGCTCGCGAAGAGTTACGGGAACGATCCACCCGAGAAGGGTTCCCCAGTTGCCCAAGTAGTAAAGGTTTTTCCTTTCGGTCGAGATTGGCCAAGCCAAGCACTCTCTCTCACACACACACACATTTATATACACCTTTCACGCCACTGAACGTTTGTTTGTACACCGAGAGTCAGCGACTCTTAGCTGTTGATCCAAACGCGTAGGTGGGTTTGCGTTAGCTCCGACTATTATTACCATTTTTTTTTATTATTTCTCTGCCCAGGTGTATTTTTAAAAAATATGAGGAAAGGGTGTGTGATTCGAAAGAGAGAAAGAAGACACAACAAGTTGCGCAATAAAATAATGCCTCTTATGTACATATATGTACATATATATATTATGTATATATATATGTACATGGAAAGGTACGAGCCCTCAATCCTCACACTCGAGTCGAGAATGAATACAGAATGAAGTACGAAACTGCATATGGATTAGGAGAATTAAAATATACGTGTAGCTCTTCGTAGGAGAAATTTATTCTACGATATTACAGCTTGCCCCACTCACCTCGATCGAACCTCGTTCCAAATACTCGCGAGTCGAAAGAAAAGAATTTTTTTGACGATAACATTTCTATTTTTTTTTTCATCGAATTTTATCTTACAAGGATATTTCTTGTTCTTTCTAGGGAAATTCAATATTTCGTTCGAATTTACGTTTCAGTACATCTTCGTAGTGATGGGAGTTCTCGTTCTGGAAGCCGGAGTCGGTGCACTCGCGCGCCTTTACGAGGAGCAGGTCGGTCCTGAACTCAAGATGACCCTCAATCGTACGTTTCTCGACAATTACTCGCTGAGATCCCGAGAAACCGCTGCTATCGACCAGATGCAGATTGAAGTGAGTCTTCGAGCAATTTTCTCTTTTCATTCGTTAAATTTCACCAAAAAGCAATCTTCCTATTTTTTTTTCATTATTTCTCATTGCTTCATTTTCTTAACGAGATCATTCTTTTACGTACTTATCTCAAAATCATTATTATTTTTTTAGTAATAACCTTCGTTTTACGACGCACTCTCACGTTTTTTTAATCTTCGTTCTGTGTTTTATTTTTTCTTGTTTTTTTTGCTTTTAATTGTTTTCTTTTTTTTTTAATCGACCCTTCGAAACGTCGTTCCAGCTTTTCCTGATTTATACGACAACGTATACGTACGTACGTGTCTATATATACGTTACATAGCGTATCGTAAAACGGGGTCCAGGTAGACAATATCCCGTAAACGATCGTGCGTTGCACACGAGCGAGCGATTCGCCCGGCTCTCTCCCTCTCTCTCTCTCTGCCTCTCTCTCTCTCTATTGCAATCCGGAACGTAATGGCCCTCCTTTTACCGGTATTCGTATGCTGTTGCGTATAACTTTCCTTGACGACGCTTATCGTCCCGTACAATCAAATATAAACGTCGTATCGCGTTGGTACATTCGTTGTTTCCTCTACGCGAACACACTCACGTGAGCAAGAGCGTGAAAGATTTAGAATCCGCATAGCTAATGCACGTTACGCGATTTTGTTCGTATATCGCTCGTCCTTTTTTTTCCCTCTATCTTATTTTATCTTTTAATATAACTGTTAATTTTTTATTTTATTTTTTTCTTACAGAATTTATCGAACGATTAATTTTTATTCTTTTTTTGTGTTGTTTTTATTTTTTTCTAGTTCAAATGCTGCGGGGCATTGAGATTCGAGGATTGGCTCGTCAGCGAATGGTCCAAGGACGAGAACGTCATAAGAGACGGAAGTCTCGTGCCCGATAGTTGCTGCAAAACCGTGACACCGCTGTGCGGAAAGCGCGATCATCCTTCGAACATACAATACACGGTGAGAATTAATGAAAATTTGTATTTAAACAAAAATTCTTTTTGTTTCTATTATTTCAGTAATTCTTTTTGAAAGAATTATTCATTATAATTTTCGCTTCGATATTTTAATTGAGGCGAAAAAAATATTCGAACCCGTTCGTCATTTTGAATCTATATTGACGTTGTTTACATTTATTTTTATTTTTATTTTTATTTTTATTTTTAAGGGTTGTATATACAAATTCTTGGAAACGACGAAGGATCACTTGATTATTCTCGGTGCCGTTGGCCTCGGCCTCTCGGTACTCGAGGTCTTCGGCATTATCTTGGGTTCCTGCCTGTACATCAAACTTCGGCACGACTTCGACGACTGAGAATTAATACACCACGAGGACAATAACAACGGCCGTTCGTGGTGCAGATACGCGCAGAATCGCGTCTGACAGGAGGACTAGCCCGCTGTGGCGTGAGCACACGAATCATGAATCTCAGTTCTTTTTTTTTCTTTTTTTTTATTCGACAATTTCGAGTTTCCTTTTTGTATTTTCGTTTTTTTCCCTTTATTTTCTTTATATATATATATATATTTCTCCACCGTGACGCAGGCGTTTCGGTATAATAATATTCGTAACTTCGATACTGCCACTATGACATTGACTGTTGAAAAGAAAGCACAAAAAAACAAACAAAAAATGAAGAAAGAAAAATTTTCGTCTGTGAGAAAAAAAATGCAAATCGCGAGAAAAAAGAAGCTACGGCGCAATGACGCAGTCGCTAAACCAAATACGACCAATATAAAACTTGTATGACTGATTACGGACGATCGATTAAATCGTCGAGGAGAAAAAGAAGTGAAAAGAAAAAAATAATGGTTGACGCAATCACCAAATAGAGATCCGATACGATTGATTGTTTTTTGTATTATCGCGGATTATTCTCTGCCTTTTCTCGTATATATATATATATATATACAGCGTGCAGCTGTTACGCGGTTTATCTATAGAAGGATCGAAAGTGTGTTACGTATAAAACGAATAACGGATTAATATCTTCTTTTATCTCTTTCGTTATTTATTTTCGTTAAATTGTGTGCACTAGCTGTGCCGATTACTGCCAAATTGAAATATGCCACGAGCTCCTTTAACTTTCGCAAAGTCAATAAGTCCTCTCGTAACTTCTGGTTCGACAACAATTTTTTATACGAACGGCTAATGGAGAATCTTTTTCATCCTTGTCGTCGCTCTATACGTAAAATTGTCACGAGAATAAGAATTTAAAATAATCGAAAAACAAAACGAACGAACGACACGATATTTATAAGATTCGAGGGGAGGAAAAAATACAAATTGTATCGCTACGTGTATAACGCTCTCGGGGTTTCCGAGGAAATATTCGCGAGTTTCGTGTAAACGTTTTTGTACTGTAGATCGCGAGATTTCGTCGACTACGGATAAACGGTCGGTATATAGGGAGAATGTGAGCGTGAAAACAAAATGTAAAAAAAAAAAAGAAAAGAAAAGAAAAAACAGAAAGAATTGTATAGAATCGTACACAGTGCCTTTGTAAACGATAAGCGAGAGCGCAATATTTTAGATCGCAGATAATCGCTGTGAATTCACTAAAGTATTTAGTTCGAGCGGTGTTATTTCACCCATTTTTCGGATCATTTTTATAATTGTTGTAATTGCCGAGATTATACACTCATCGTCCCGATGCACTCGCGTAAAGCCTCCGAAACAGTATTCACTCGGCTAATTTCATCGTAAAGGGTAAATCAAAGCTGTTATTGTAACTCCATTATTTATGAACTGAAGCGAAAATTCGAGTCTTATTAATTATTTTAATATTACGTGAAAATGCCTGGACGAGTGTCTAGGACCTTTATATGCATATGAATATTATTATTATTATTCATATAGCCCAATAGCAGTTGCGTTATAATATATTATTATTATATAAATATTATACATATTGTATATTGTACATATCAAACATATTCTGTTACGATTAAATGTGAAAAAACCACGCACAATTATCTATCATCGAGTGTGCCTGGTGTAGTTTAGATAATATGCGCAATTTTATTTTAAAAACATAAATTACCAGATAATTTATTGTTGAAAAAATGATTTATCGATCGTATTGATCGTGTTAACTTACTCGTATGGTAATTCATACTTAGCGGTGGTATTTGTACTTATCGACCGCCGGTAGCTGTCCCACCGAGCACATAGGCGGCTGCACAGTTCGATTCTGCACCGCTACGAGGCGCGCCTGTATGTACTACGTGATCGACGAAGACCCGCGACATTCGGTAACTGCTCGTCTCTCGAATGGTGTAGTGTAAGATGTACGTGTAATGTCAACGGCGTTGCCTCGGTAAACGTTTGTTTGGCGTATAACCGATGCGTGGGCCGACCGCTGGCCGACCCTTTTAAACTAAACATGTGACAGAATTATCGAGTATCATCGGACGTAAATTGCTGACGATCGGAGTATTATCGTACATCAACCATGGCCTCCGACAAGGTAAGTTAGATTATTTCGCGAATAATGTGCAATTCGTCGTTCAACCCTTTCAACATTTTGACACTCGATCAACGATGTGTCGCAATTATCCCAGCAGCCATAACCTCGTAGGATTATCCCTTTCGCTTTCTGCGCCTACGTATGTCGTTAGTTTCTTAGATATGATTTTACCGATTTTTAGTCACGTCAGGGAATATTACAGGTTTTGTATAGATTAGAACAGCCTCATGGCTCGGGTAGCGTTTTTGTATCTTGGCGACCCGGGAACAGCACGCACCTTGCTACAACAGGCTGCGATTCTTCTGTGGCAATATTCGACCGACAGGGTGAACTACAAGAACGTATACACATAACGGGCTTGTGTACCGGCTTTGGCTGGGATTCGGACGGCGATGTTTTGGCGATAATAACAAACAACTCATCGATCATAACTCTCTGGGATGCGACTACAGGAAAAAAATCTCAGGTCGACGCGGGTGTGAGAGATGGGCTTACCTGTTTAATGTGGGCAAAAAATAATTGCGTATTAGCCGTGGGAACGCAGAAGGGTAACCTGGCCCTCTACGATCATCTCAATGCCAAGTAAATATTCTCAATGTTTTACCCACGGAAAATTTTAATCTTTTAAGGGGATAGATCTAGAGCAAGATGCAAATATTTATTTCAGACGCATTCCCATACTGGGCAAGCACAAAAAAAAAATAATTTGCGGCGCTTGGTCCACCGAAGGTCTCATCGCCCTGGCGGGCGAGGATAGGGTTTTAACAGTCAGTACGAGCGAGGGTGATACACGAAGGGAAATTCCGTTGCAGGGAGATCCTTATGATATCCAATTCAGTGAAATGAAAATGGATCAGCGAGCCGGTGGCGAGAGTACGGTATATAAAACAATTTTCTGTAACGAGCTCGACTTGGCCCATCTTTATCATCACTTATTTCACATTTTTATATGAAATTCGTATTTTAAAAAAGACATATTCCACGATAAAACCATTCTCGTTGTCATCCCATTCTCGTACAGGTATCGCTTATCGTAAGCAAAACTACATTATTTCTCTACAATATTCTCGATCCGGACAATCCGATCGAACTCGCCTTTCAAAAGCGTTATGGGCCAATAGTTACGTACAAATGGTACGTTACTGGCTTAAACATGCAAAACATTACGATACTTTGCGCAAGATTTTTTTCTGATTTTTTTAAAGAACTCTAATTATTTCCCAACGCAGGTATGGAGACGGTTACATACTCGTAGGTTTCGAGGCTGGTTATTTTATATCGATATCGACGCACATCAAAGAGGTCGGACAAGAATTGTTTCAAGTAAAAAATCACAGAGACTCGCTCAACGACATAGCACTGAGTCCGATCACTGGGAAAGTCGCTACGTGCGGCGACAATTCATTAAAAATTCACGGTATAAACAATTTGGAAGAAACGGAGAAAGTAATAACCGTGATGGGCGAAGCGGGTGTTAGCAGCATCGAATGGTCGGCCGATGGAACAATGATAGCAGCTGTTACACACAGTGGTAACGTTCTCATTTATCTGGCTGAAATTCCAAAATTAATAAGCGTTTGCGGCAACAGAATAGGTCTGCTATCCAGTTTAACAGAAGTCATCGTTTATCTTTATACTCTGGACAAGGTAAATTGAACGGAGGAATTAATTCATAAAACTTAGAAATTTCATTTACACAGGAAAAGAATATGTTTTTTATTTAAAAAAATTCATTGCCTTTAAGGAAAAACACGAGCCTCATGTTATAAACACGATTATCGAGCCATCAATTTTAGCCGTTGGACCCATACACGTCGCAGTGGCGTTAAATAATCGTGCCCTATTTTGGGAATTGTCGAACGAGAAACACGATACTTCTGTGCATTTCGAGCGTGATTATTTAGCCACTGTCGACAGCATAAGATTGAATGAGACTTATGCGGCTGTTTTGTTCGATGGAAAAATACACCTGCATACTGTACGCGTCTCTCATAAATTGGAAATTAATTATATGCGTTTTATAAAAAATTCGTAAACTTATTTTATTTTCCTGTTTAGATAAAAGTTGATCAGGAATTGGCTAAAGAGAAGAAAGATACGAAAATGTTTCCTGATGCAAGTACGTCCGATGGGAAAATAACGTGCCACGCTCTATCTTCGGATTTTGTCGTTTATGGAACGGACGTGAGTTTCAAAATATATCCGTATTTAAAGGTATTCGTTATAATCGAATGATCTACTTTTATGGCCAATAGATGGGACGGATCGTATATTTCTATCTCGAAGTTTTCAATCATTCGACCGAGTATTCGCACAGCACTGGTATAAAACAGATATATTTAGACGCTAATGGAAGTCTTATGTGCTTTGTTGACGATAAACACGACGCTTACGTATACGACGCGATAAACGAAAATGTTATTCCTATACCTGATTGTCCCGACTCGATGCAAGGTATTATTTGGGATCAGAATATTTATGAACGTTCGATATTCGTCGCTTACAACAAAAATATCATGACAACGTACGTTTTCGTCAAGTATCACATTGATGGTGAGCACTTATCATAGAAAAACACAAAAAAACGATACTAAGATTAGCAGAATTTCTTGTAAGTTTTATTTTTTCTAGGTACGAAAGTATTAAAAGTTGCCACAACGAAACTTCCCTTAGAATCGATACCGGTTCTCATGTATAGCGGAGAAACGACTCTTGGCACAGCAGGTGGTAAATTAATGAAAGTAACGTTGACTTCCCACGAGGAAGTTGGAAATATTGTGGAGAATAAAAAGATCGTCGACATCTTTGAAAATCAAATGACATGTCGGAGGTAAAGAATTTTTTACATAAATCTTATAGATATTATCGATTATTATTTTTGGAAACGCATTACACATCTTGTTACTCTCAAATCGCACAGATTTCATCGGGCATGGAGCACTGCCGAGATGCTCGAGGATAAAGATTATTGGATAAAATTGGGAAAAACTGCTATGGCTAATCTCAACCTGGAATTCGGTACGTTCCAAAAAATCTCAGATTTTCTCCAAAGTATTGGAGCAATTTGATTTAATTTTCATTCTCTTAATTTGTCAGCGATAAGGGCTTTTCGAAGGATAGAAGACGTCTCGATGGTCTGGGCGCTTCAAAAGCTCGAGAACATCGAGGAGCTCGCACTTCTTTCCGGACACATTTGCATTCTCCTCGAAGATTACAACAAAGCTGAAAAGTTCTTTTTACAATCGTCGCAACCCGTAGAAGCTCTCTTTCTTCGCCGTGATTTGATGCAATGGGAGCAAGCATTGAATCTTGCCCAAAAATTGAAACCAGAGGAGATTCCTTATATAGCTCGAGAATATGCTCAACAATTAGAATTTACCGGAAATTATCCAAAAGCTTTGGTGAATTACGAACGTGGTCTGGCCGATACAAATTCAGCCGCGACCTCGACGTTGCAATCCTCGAATCATCGAAGTCAATGTCTTGCCGGAATAGCCAGAACATCCATAAGATGTGGCGATAGCCGTCGCGGTGTTGGAATCGCCCTGGAAAACGATAGTCAACGATCTCTGCGCAGAGAGTGTGCTGAAATTTTAGAAATTATGAAGCAATTCAACGAAGCCGCGATGCTCTATGAAAAAGCCGAGTATTTCGATAAAGCAGCCTCTGCTTATATAAAATTGAAGAATTGGAGCAAAGTCGGTCAACTTTTACCGCAAATATCATCACCAAAAATTAACATTCAGTACGCAAAAGCCAAAGAGGCAGAGGGAAAGTACGAGGAGGCAGCTCGAGCTTACGAGACGGCCAAAGATTACGACAATATAGTCAGAATAAACCTCGAACATCTCAATAATCCAGCTCGTAGTGTCGAAGTCGTTCAGCAAACGAAGAGCATAGAGGGGGCCAAATTGGTCGCTAGATTCTTTCAAAAAATGAACGATTACAATTCGGCGATCAAATTTTTGGTACTCTCGAATTGTCACGACGAAGCTTTTCAGCTTGCCAATCAACACGGCAAGATGGAACTATACGGTGATATTTTGGTCAATACCCTCGACAACGACAACATACGTGACGAAGATTTTCGAAGTCTCGCTATTCACTTCGAAGCTCAGAAAAATAGTCTTTTGGCTGGAAAATATTATTTCCACGCGAAGGAATATCACAAGGCACTGAGGCACCTGTTGAAAGCAGCACAATTGTCTGCCGATGACGATGCAGCTCTGACACTTGCGATAGACACCGTAGCGTCGTCCAAAGACGAAAAATTAGGAAATCAATTGATAGATTTTCTTCTGGGCGGTGATGGTTTGCCGAAAGATCCAAAATATCTCTTTCGTCTTTACATGGCTAGAAAGCAATACAGAGAAGCTGCCAAGACGGCGATAATAATAGCGAACGAGGAACAAATAAACGGCAATTATCGCAATGCACACGACGTTCTGTTCGGGATGTATCAGGAGTTAAAGAGAAACAAAATAACGATCCCCCTGGAGATGAAGAACAATCTTCGTCTTTTACATTCCTACATACTCGTTAGATTGCACGTTAAACGTAACGATCACTTGAGAGGCGCGAGAATGTTGATAAGAGTCGCGAATAACATCTCCAAATTTCCATCGCACATCGTTCCGATTCTCACGTCGACGGTCATAGAGTGTCATCGTGCTGGATTGAAGCACGCTGCTTTCAATTTCGCCGCTATGCTCATGCGACCGGAATACAGAACGCAAGTCGACGCAAAATACAGTAAAAAAATCGAAGCCATTGTGAGAAAACCACCCAGAACGAGAGATCACGAGATCGAGGACGAAGCTCTGACTCCTTGTCCATATTGTAAAAACAGACTCGTCGAGACGGAGATTACCTGCGATAAATGCAAAAATACAATACCATTTTGCATAGCAACGGTTAGTACGAACAAATATTTTATAATCAGCGGCCATTCTTTTCCATTCGTCGTGTAAATTATTTTCAGGGTCGCCACATAATAGAAGAAGATTTCACGATCTGCCCGCAGTGTGATTTTCCGGCGATTAAAAGTGAATTTGTCCGGTAAGGAGATCAGGAAATTATCTAAACAAAATGACCAACGCTTTTTTTCTTCAACGTTTTTTTCTTCAACAGAATCGCCGAGACTCGAGGCGTTTGTCCAATGTGCAATGAACGTGTCGAGCCCAAGTCCATTTCTAACGAGGCGAATATTCGTCCGTATCTCGAGCTTCAGGAAGAGAAGAGCAAACTCGATGCGTAGTCACGGTCTGAAACTCACAAAAATTATCCGTCCATAAATAGGTATTATACGAGGTCACAACCCGATCGATTATCCAACGAACGAGTCATATTTCTTGATCGTTTACAATTATGTATATATCTATATAGTATTCGTGAAGAGATTCGATATCTCAAGATCTTCTTATCTGGAGTGTGTGTTAGATCCCAGAGAGGAAATCATGATTTATCCTTTAATGCTATGCTGGTTCAAAACGTGAAACTTTACTACCGAATTCGCGAGATCGTTTTATACGTTTCAGAGATACTTCGAGATTTCGGTTAAAGTCAAATATTCAATCTTGCGTTTATCGAGTTGGTTGACTTTTAACGATACTTTATATTGAGCCAGTACAAACGAAATCGTCCAATTCAAGTACAATGCACGAAGAAAACAGTACAATTTAGTGTTTCGATATAATTTAAGAGACAATGAATTCTTATTATATAAGTTGTAGGATCGCCATTTCCAGTGCCATCCGGATGCACCGGTGAAGGTCACCTGTAGAAACTCATTTGGAATAAATCATTGGAATGTGTAGTACGACGCAATATACATCGCGTTGATTGGCTCTATCGGAGAGACGCTCGCGGTAATAGGTGAGAACAATATCTGTCGAAATGTACATGATTATTATTACAAGGAAAATGGAGGCGTCGCTGAAAAACGCACACCCGTAGCTTAAAAGTAACACGGGCGCGTTCGTTCCATTTTCCATAATGCGCAATAATACAAGCTGCGATGACGATGGCGTTATTGAACTTATCGTCAGCATGACTCTCGTAAAAGAATTCGAGGCAAAGACGTAAATCGTGATAACGAAAATTGTGCGTGGCAATCTCTGAATATATTTATGTATGCTCGCTGCCGATTTAGCCACGTAAATGGAGGAGGGAGAAGGGGTCATTCAAATCAGCCGCTACGGAAAACGTTCCACAGGTTTCTCAATTCATCATTCATCGGATCTGTATCGCGTACAGTTTAGAAATTGCGTGTGACCAACATCGAAATTTCGCCAATGAATGCGTGTGTACAGAGTTCGTTATCACACAAATGCTTGAAAATCATTTATCGTATTAATGTTTACAATCGTTGCTGAGTGTTTTTTTATCTCAGATTTATATTCAACAATAATGTTTCTGACGTATTAGAAATTCTCGAGACTTGCAGTTGCAATGGAAAATATTGAGCAATTAAAAGAAGCCTAAAAAAGGTTTGGTTTCATCGCTAGGACGGATCTTGTAATACTCATAATCGTTCGTGTGCCGAGTACGTAATCTTGGGACTATAGTGATAGTTCGATATGAGTAGGGGAAGACATTAGACGTCGTTTTATTCTACCGGTGATACATCGGTACATATGGACAGCCATATTGCAAGTTCAGTGCATGACTAGCGAGTCTCTATTTCTTGACGTAGTTTGACTCGAAGATTCATAACGTTAGGACGTACTTCGTAACCGCTCCGTGTTTGCGCGCCATTTATAAGAAGTTTAAATATTCGCCACCTAGCGCTGATTGCATCACGCCTGCCCATCGCATATGCATCGCCGTTCTATGTACGTACGCGTATCCTGGTATTAGTTCTTCAATTGACCACCGGTTTGTGGTGGCGCCTCTACATCCGCATCCTCGTGAGAGGGGGATAAACCGAGCTGTGTGTGTCTTGCTACGAGCCGTGACGATACTTTGTGCGCGTCTCTCGTCCGAATTGTTTGCGCGCGCGCGCGACGTTGAGAGGTTTATTTTTTTTTATTTTTTCGTTCATCGTGTCGTCCACTTTCACTGATAATATAGCACGGTGACGTCGGCAGCGGCAACAGAGCGAGCAAATATACAGCAACTTGAACGACGGCGACGAAGCAGAGAGGACCAAGTCAGTGGTCAAGATGGCCGAACATAGCGACGCGCAGCCGGTTCCCGGCCCTGAAATATCATCAAATAGCGAAGAATCTCAAGAGTTCCTAGCTAGTTTCTTCGCCGAGATTATCAAAAGTCCCGTCAATATCGCGCTCGTTTGTGTTATAGCCTATCTCGTTTATCAGATATTCCGTAGTAAAACGAAGACCGAGACACCGGCACCAGTGTATAAACCATTGCCGAAAATGAGGCGCGACTTTACTATCGAAGAATTAAAGAAGTACGATGGCAGAGGACCCGACGGACGTATCCTTGTTGCAGTCAATGGTAGCGTTTACGACGCTACGAAAGGCGCCAGATTTTATGGACCCGGTAAGTTTTTATCACCATCATTGTCTCGCAATAATATATGCACGTATAGATATATGAACGCATCACGCGCCGAACGAGTTTTTATACCGTAGTTAGTCGTTCGCTGTTTTTTTTTTTTTTTTTTTTCTACCAAGAAACTTACCATCGAGCTTGTAATACTTTTTGATATCGTCTATACATTGGACAATGCCATATACAGATGTATACGCACATCGTGGCTGCTCACGCGATTGTCGCCGAATCGAATAATACATCGTGCCCTCTGCTAGCTACAGCTCGGCACACTTTATTCTCACTCGCATACGTGCATATATTTAATGAATTCGCGACGATACGATTATACTTGCGAAAGTCATTTGCTGCAACACAAGTCGGGCGCGTGATGATCTTATATAGACGCTCGACCAGAAGTTTTTTTTAATCCATGAAAATCCGCACGAGGTTTAAGAATTAATGGAAAATAACAAATTTTCACGTTCGAAAGCAATAACAAATACAACAGTAAAACCGTATAAATTCGTTTTGTCCTGACGGTGTTTTCAACCTCGAGACAAAGTCCGATATCGCGTGGGCAAGTAACGAGTCGATGATAGTATAGCGATACAACCTTACAGAAAATCAACGTGGCGTTTAAATATCTTATGAACACGATCGGTTAGCAGACATTAAAATAAGAAGTAGAACTCCGACGTGGCTCGTTATTTCTACACGTATATACGTAGGTACATATCGCCAAAGACTAGAGAGAGAGAGAGAGAGTAAGTTTTTCTCCGCGTCATTCTTTATTACGAGGTCTCCGAGAAACGATCGATCATCGTTCCGGCCGAAAAGCTTCGAAACGTTGATCATTCATGCACGTTATGACCTACGAGACGATAATCGAAGAAAATATCTGTCAGTACCGACCGAGCAAACCAAATGAAAAAAAAACACGTTTCACGCAAGTTTCGCAATTCGCGAGCTTTTTTTCGCAGGGACAATTGTCGACACGACGGTGACGATGACTCGGATACGCGATGATATCATCAAGAACGCGCCTTGCACATTGATGTACCTTTAGGCGCTGTAGCATAAAAATAATCGCGTAGGCACACACCGGTCTGTGATTTTTAAAATTCGAACACACACACAAACACCGAGAGGATTCGAAAGATATTTACCCCGTGACAAGCGATTTATTTCCGTACAAACAAAAAATACAGACGAGAAAGCAAGTTACATAAAAGAATACGCCCTGCGATTCAACAGCGCGATAAAAAAATGTCAGACATTTTTTCGCGGGAGATAAATTTTTGTCGTTGCAAGAAATTTGTACAATATTTGCTCAATGCGTCAAAAACATCTGGAATTTTGTATTATACTTCTCTTTTTCTTTTTTTTTTAAGAATGGCAAAAGAATTTATAGAGATCGGATATACAACGTGTCCTTGAATTTCAGTGTCGTGCCTTACTCTGGTAATATTCCATTCATTTCTCGGATCAATTGAATTCACCGTAGCTACGTCGTATTTCATAATAGTACGGTTCGATAGTTTTGCAGAATAGACAGACAAAATTTAGCGACCAGATTTTCTTTCTACACCTTTATTGACATATAGATATTTGCACCAATTCAAAATCGGTTATAAAATTAATCGTCGCTATCTTATCTCATTCGCGACTGGTAAAATCGGTATTATCATAAGGTAGCGATGCATGATAAACTGCTTATGGGACGTACAGCTTTCTATCCCAGTCTGATAAGAAATGGCGAAATTCTCCTTTGTTTTTTTTTCACACAATGCTCGTAACGGAATTTAATACTTCTTTTTACCGTCGATAGATGGACCCTATGCTGCATTTGGTGGACGAGACGCGAGTCGAGGACTAGCCAAATTTTCCGTTGTTCCCGGCAAGGACGAGTACGACGATCTCAGTGACCTTACCACGGCTGAAATGAACTCCATCCTCGAGTGGGAGGAACAGTTCAAAGGTAAAAGATATAAATAAATAAAAATTGACGAAATATCTTTCACTCGTTCTCTCGCCTCGTGGACGTTATTAATTGAATTGTAATACTTCGTCAAAGCTCCGACAATTCGACGCAACAGGTTTCTCAACGAAAAAATAACTTGTTCAATGAATATATAAATTTTGATTGCATTTTCGAGTTACGAATTTGCAGCTTTATTCCGGAAAAGCGTCATGGGCTCTATTCGAATTTTTTAAAATATGCTCGAGAACGCCAGGGTCAAAGTTCGCCTGAAACTAAGCAAGACCAGTTTATTGTTTGTTTGGTGAAAATTTCTAGCATCTCTATTGAATTTTAGAGTTTAATTTTTAAGTAGCGGTCACTGGTATAGAGTCCTTTTGTTAAATTCGTTATTTCATTATTCACAGAGAGGTACGACTACGTGGGTAAGCTTCTAAAGCCGGGCGAGGTGCCGACAAACTACTCCGACGAGGAGGACGAGGGTACCCAATAAGTGGCTGAAAACAAAGCCAAACGACGATTGACCGAACAACGACGAGAAAGATGCATTTGGAGCGAGAGAAATGAACAAATACAACAACGAGCGCGCACGCGATCTTTGACGAAGATTGTTAAAATTATCGGCGCTCTTAAATAGCATCGTCGACGAGGAGCACCAGCACGAGCGATCTATCGGCTCGCGCACGGTCTATTAATCGTATAAGAAGTATATAAATGTTCGGAGACTGGGATTTTTTATGTTATTTTTTTTCGGCGCACGAGACTTCTCATTCGAGGATCCCGTTTGATGGGTGTGGACGCTCTTCCGGTACTATGAAACGTTCTTTTTCTTCTTTTTTTTTTTAATAATGTGCACAAAAGATTTTTCTATGGTCCTCGTCGAAAGAAAGGCGCCCAGAGGAGATACAAATTGACGCGATAACTCCGGAATCGATCAGTGGCAGCGACAAGTCGCGTTTCTTTCGTTCGACCGATAATCGCTTTGGCGCTTTTAAACCTTAAATCGAGTTCCAGCATCTTCGATGATGCGCAAAAAAAACACAACATACGTATCGACTCCGGGGAGCCGAGAACTTTCAGTCGTTCTAGAAAACTTGGACTTTTGCGAGTCGAAACACGTGCGAGACCAAATTTCTTCGAGTCGCGCGTTGTCCCGATATTCTCACGGGATTTGAAGAAAAGAGAGAGAAAAAAAACAGTCGCGTCAAAAAGGTAAAAATGCGCGATGGCGCGCAGCTCATGTTCCACGAGAACATCACACGTTATAAATGTTTTATACGTATATTATATATATATATATATAAATCGCCTTGCAATTTTAACAATGTTTAAATAATGTTCTTAAAGACGTTTGGTCAAGCTTTTTGTTTTTCTCTTTATTTTCTTACGAATTATATGATTAATGTTAGGATACTGGATAGAAGGAATTACGGATGAAAAAGTGGAGTCCGTGCATTTTGTACGCGTTTCTACGGTTCTTTTTTTAAATTTATTTTTTCATGGTCAAGGTGAATCATTTCACTCGCGGCATTGACACGTTTCTATTTCACTGTAGAACCATGCTCGCGAGCAATTGGGTAAAGAGAGCGAAGAGAAAAGAAGCAAAAAAAAACATTTTCCACACGTCTTCAACGCCAATTTCGCTCCGTCTCTAAACTCGTAAGTTTAACCATTTTCTTTCCATTTTTTTCCTACTCCGCTCGACAGAGACTTGGATACTCTCCTATTCTTTTCAATTGTATAATTGAACATAACGAACGCTGTTCAATATGGTATATACATGTACATACGTGTATATACATTTATACACGTATGTATGTCTTAAGTGATCGTTTATCGAGTAATCAAAACTGGCAGGAGACGCACGACGACATCCCAATTGTTATTGTATATTAAAGATACTATGGATTATTTGCAAAAGAATTGCGCCATTTAATGCCAATTGTGAAAAAAAAAACAGGTATCGTTCGTCATTCGTACCGGAAGTTTAAAATTGACGAAAGTAATCGAAAACTGAATTTGAATGTTGTTACATTTTGTGCCACTTCCGCGTGGTGGCGCAAATGTATGGCGGGTAGGGAAGTAGTGGCACGCGACCGCGGCGTGCAACCACACTTCCGAAACACGTAAGCCTAACCTTTACCGGGATCTGCCGCCCCCTTCCATTTTCTTCGTTCTCAACGCGAAGTCGTCGAGAACCTTCGATAGCCTGCTCGGAACGTTTATTACACAAAATGGACCGACTATTCTCTCGTACTAACCGGATAAATACGCACTGTCGAATCGATCTGTACCGACAGAGAACGCGAAAACATACATCGACGAGACTCTAGTATCTGTGCCATCGCGTAGATTCTTACAGATGAACTCGTAAAGAATCCAGTTAGGTACAAAAAATTGACCCCTTCATCTTTGACCTTTCGATCGCGATACTCGCGGATTGTTGTATCTCGTCATAGTACGATAGTGAAAAAAAAATTAACCAGGACACCCAATTTCACTGTATATTTGTTAAAAAAAAAAAACAACGCGAGTCAAAAGTTCCAACGAATTTGCGCACGAACGCGCATCCATACTTTATCGGAGAATCGCTTCGGTAAAAGTAAACGAAAGTTCGAATCCGCAAAACTGCAACGTTTCACGGATTTCTTTAGCTTTCTCTCGTGTATCTGGCTATCAAAGCGGCACACCGTTTCTTGTGTGTGCAAGTCCGTTTATACGCGTACCAGCCTGGCGTTCTCGCGTTCGGATATCCGACAGAATTTTGGGGGTAGGGTAAGGCAGCGATCGATCAGGTTTCATCCCTGCCCGGGCGTCGCCGTATGTATACACATGTAAATACCACTACAAGCTACTCCCGCGTCTCTATAACGCCCAGGGACGCTTTTCGTCGACCAAGGGGCTTTAACTTTTCGTCCCTGCGCGAGAATCACGAATTTACGTTTGTATTATCTCGAAAGTTGGCACAAAATGGCCTCGAAAAAAATTTCAGGAAAAATATCATTTTTCAGCATGAATGTAAATTCAGTGGTCAATTGTATCGGGATTCTTGCTGCATTATTGCCTCTCTTCCATTGTATTCTCTCTTTCTCTCTCTCCCTCTCTCTCGTGCTTCTCGCGCGACCTTACATAACTGTTAACTCCGCCGCGCCTACCAAGCGCCAACCCCGTTAGGCGAGATATATATTCATCATCGCGCGTTGCGCGCACGTACCGCGATATGTTCTATATTCATACATACACACACACACACATCCATGCATATATACTACCAAAATGTACTTCGCGTTTTAGTTGCACACATACATTACCTTCATTGTGGTCGTATACTCCACAGGGAGGGAAATTAGTTCCGCGCACCGGCTCGGTTCTCTCTCCGGATATTATTAAACGCTATACTCGTCGAACGTTTTTAAAATTGGGTCAACGACAGTCGTTCCGACCAACAAAAAACCACATTTTCTCGTATAATCCGTAAACACAAAATCATTTTGCCGAGATGAAAGACGAGAAAGTTAATGAGGGTGGGTATGGCAAAATTTTTGGGCGTGTACCTACTCATGTGTAGTGACGAAACGCGTATTACGATGGCTGGTACTATACCGACCAAGAGAGGCGTCTTGTCCGCCTGTAAAATTTTGTTCCTGGGGCAAAATAATTCGATTATAAGAAGAAGACCACAAGTAGCCCCATTTTTTCGTTCGAACGCATAGCCAGCTTAGGCATCAACCGTTCACGGCGTTATCGATAAATGTGAGATTACAGGAAAATAAAAGCAGTGGTTAGTCCGCGGAGTCCTCTTATCTCGATCGGCGTGCGTCAGCGATATCGTCTCGCCTTCAACCTCGCGGCGTCGCGCGAGTCTCGAGGCCAGCCTCAACTTATATATATATATATATATATGACTAATAAAATATACTCTCCGCTGAACAGACAACGATAAGGAGGAGAGGTTTACCTGCTCCATTGTCAAAACGCCAGATAAAATATATACGAGCAATCCCGGGAGAGAAAGCCATGTAGCCTGGCGTGTGGTGCTGCGCCTTTTTGCTCCCCGACGAGATTATCGTAAAGTAAAATTTTAACGCTCACTGGCCTTCGGATCTCCGTCGGTAAGACAGGGAAATCAAAGTACAGTCTCTATCTTTGTGTAGTCCAGTCCATGTCAAACATACGAATTCAATACAGCCTATGGTCGAAAAAAAAACTGTAAGAGACACGAACGCATCGATGGGACGAGAAAACAATGTTGTAGGGAGAGAACAAAAAACCGATGAACCGAAAGAGGGACTTCAGGGACTCGTAGCCATTTCATGAATGAAAACAGGCAGGCAAGTACGAAGCGTGCCAAAGTGATCTGCCGTCATGGCGCTTTGCTACGTATACAGTATGTATATGGGTAGGCACATACTATACTCGACAAGAGTGCGGTACGTATAAAGGGTCCGAGAAGCATATTAGAGCTTGACTGGTGGTTCTCACTCAACGATTGCTGTTGGGTTATATATCGTGATATGTATATTGCTGTGTGAATCTCGCTGGGTGAACACGGTTCACAAAGAGCCGCTGTCACCGAGGCGACGAGCCAACACACAGTATTGCTGGTAAGGCTATATAAGCTGCTGCCACGGCGTCATTCGATTTCCCTAGGTTCCGAATCCCGACGCGTGATTCTTTTGCGCTTGGCGCTTAGGTCGTCAGCGCCACGGCCATCGACGCTACCGCCTTCCGCCGCTTTTGACACCCGGCTGACAACGACGTAGCGAGAGAGCAATACAAACCGGGAGAGAGAGAGAACGTCTTTTCGTGTTACATATTATATATATATACATGGATATACGTGTGCACATATATACATATACTTGATAAACGTCGCGTGGGCGTAAGCGGCGCGTGCCATCTCTCCCGACGGTCAGAGTCGGGAAGGCAACCTTGCGCGCGACGCCTCTTCCCCCACTCGTGTTATACCCTTTGTGCTCCATGACAGTTACTATACACGCTTGCATTATACATATTACTTTCTTGTTAGTTGCTACGGTGGGAAATCTTTTAACAGCGAAACAACTTCGACCTGCATCTACCGTCATCTCGGAACGAGCGAGACCCTCCATTTTGTGTCCCAATTCGCAAATTGATCCTTTTTTCAGCCTGACAGAAATCATAGAATATTATGAGATTTAGGAAGCGCGAGGGAAGGAGAATTTGGAGGATCAGCTGAAAATGCATGTGTTACGGCGTTGATTTTTTAGTTGAGACGACAAGGATTAGGAGAATGCTCGGGACAATGGACCTCCAACCCATATGTTGTACGGTCGAGGTGGCTGTGGCCTCTACCCTCTCAAGCGATCTCTCTCTCTCTCTCTCTCACACACACACTGTGTGTGTATAACCTTTGAGCACTCGGTGTGAGAGATCGGTGATGGACTCCGTCTCGTCAAGCCACCTTGCGTCGGGTTACCGCACTTACACATTTCGTTCCTCTTCCCCCTCCCTCTTCCGTTGTTCTAAGTAAGTATATCCCGCCGTATTACTTTGTTGTCGAGGGATCGCTTCGTACAGGTATACTTTGTGTATTCGTGCATATACTACGCGTGCATTGCGCTCTTTGTTTCGCGAAAGGAGAGAGACTGCTGCCCCGACAGCACTCCTCCGGCGGTCGGACTTTTCTGTCTATGGAATGATTTTTTTATCTCCATCGCAGGTTATGTAAATTGAGCCGTTAGAAACAACCCTCGTTGGCCACTTCGTAGCCGCAATCCTCGGTTCTCATTTCCCTTGATCAGTATTATTAGATTTATTGCTGGCAAAAAGGACAAATCACTTCGGGTCGTACATCCAACAGATGCCGTCGAGATTGACCAGCTGTGAGCGACCGGCTTGAACACAAGCCTTTGTTGACGCGATACTTATCATTCGTCCAATATTGCGTTCTCGTTCTACTCCGCACCGGTACTTTGACGGGTAATTGAAACGGTATTTATAGGTTATGCGGTATCTGTTATTGGTAATTGAATGAAACCTCGATAAGCTTCGAGAGTGTTCGAATATAAAACTATCGCGTGTCAGTGTTGATGACCGCGTGTCGCACTGAAGTCACAGCTGAGTATACGAACGAGCAAGCAATGTTCATTCACAGGAATGTCAAGAATGGTGTAGCGCTTGCTACTTCCCGCCTTGTCGGCTGAGAGGGAACTTTAAACGTTGTTGTCATACGTCAAAATGTCGGTAGGTGTTTATTTAAAAATAGAAAAATATTGGTAAAAAACAATAAATACAGTATGAGAAATATTGAGAGAGGAAGGGACGATCGCCACCTACATTCTTCAACAAAACCTTCGAACCGATGTACACAATCATCCACGACGTCGAGACTTCTCGCAGTGTCAATAAACAGAGATATGACAGATGAAAGCGCTCTTGCACGTTCGAAGAACTGTCTCGTGTGAGTGACAGTTGCCGCACGTTGCGACTGTCCGAACGTAAAAATATCTCAACGTCGGGGATAGACTCGTACTACGACTCATATAACCTATCAGTTCGTTTGTTCGCGAAGATATTTCGCAAGAATGCTCCGATGCATTATGAATTATAATATACAAATCGTATCTCGAAAGATATTGAGAATACAGAGGATTCGTACGCGACACCGGCCATGATAGAGTCGCGGTACCGAAGTGAGAACGTTCTCTGAGCGGATTCGCTGATCGACCGACGGCGTCGCAAGAGCATTAGCGTTCGTGGCCTCGCCTCTCACGGCCCAATGCTGATCGTTCCTCCAGTCACGTGACCAGCACAGCCAATCCAACGGATTGTCTGTTGCAACGTCTGGCTAAAGCGTACGGGGGCAGTCGGGCATATTTTCTTGACAAGCGTAGAAAAACTTCTCGTCAACAGCGCGGCCGCCATTTTACGTTAGCCGATACTCGCGCGGTGTGCGGTGTACCCCCGTGCGGCAGTTCGCTTCGAGTGCGAATTTCTCGTGGCTACCCCGTTCTATCCGTCACGCCGCAGTTGACGTGATACGAAGCTGTTCAAGCATCGCGTCTCAAAGTTTCGCACAAGAGGTTCGCGTATGCGAAACAAAGCGCAACGACGTCGTTACGCGTCGATTTCGCGCGCCCATTAAAAACCCCCGCGACACAGAGGTGCGGGATTAGAGAAAGAGAGGGAGAGAGAGCGAGAAAGAGAAGAGCAGCAGCGCTCGGTGGAGGTAGAGTAGTAAAGATGGTGCCAGCGAGCCTCGACTGCGATATAGTTGCCGCGAGCTAGCGGCGTGCGCGCAGCCAGTATTAGTACAGTGTCGTGTTCGGTGGTGAACGGTGGTGCGTGCCGTGGTGTCTTTTCGTGTGCTTCACCGTGTAACATCGAGTGAGAAAGAGCGAGAGAGCGAGAGAGAGATTGGAGAGCGAGAAAGGAAAAAGAGAGAGAGAGAGAGAGAGAGAAAGATCGAGAAAAAGTGAAGAAAAAAAAAATCTTGAGTCGTGGATACTACTATCGTGGTGTCGTCTCTCGTAGAAGGGTCGCGTCGAAGCGCGTTGCCCGCCGATCTATCGGCGTCACGAGCGCCAATCGGTTTCACGGGAATCACACGCGCCTACCGAGTCAAGAAACGTCGTCGTCGTCGTCGTCGTCGTCTTCGTGTCGTGGTTAGTGGTAATCGACGTCGTCGACGTCGTCGTCGTTTTCGTTGTTGTGAACGGTCGTCGTCGCACTCGTTGACGATCGCGCGCTCCCGCAACCTGCCGAAGTGTCTCAACTCCGTCTCGTGTGTGCGTGCGTGTGTTTGTTACTCGTCTCGTCCTCGGGGTCTCCGCGCGCGTTATCAACGAGGATGCCCGATGGCTAATGCCGCAGCGGCAAAGCGTGTACGGGGACGCTCCGTGCGCCGCGCTGCTAATTTATCATCACCATCATCTCATTGTTATTATCGTACACGGATTTGTTATGCTAAAGCGAGATTCGGGGTGAGTGAGCGCTCCCGCGAACTCGAGTCTTTGATGATCGTCGTTGCATCGGCACTCTGATTCCCCGAAAGTTTCAACATCGTCGTCGTCGTCGCCGTCGTTTCTCCCGTCGTCGTCGTCGTCGTCGTCGTCGCCGTCGTCGTCGTCGTCGTCGTCGTGATTAACGGACGAGCAAAAAAATCCTCTCCCTCCCCCCCTTCCCCACCCCAACTCGCCCCACGATCATCGGACATAACCCGAGAGTACCGAGCAAGAGAGAGCGAGTGCGATTAAATATAATAAAATCCGCTGGTTAACGGCGGGCAAACGAGCAATAGCAGCAACCAGGAGAAGGTGCTCATCCGCGAGCCCACGAAGAAGACATGGCCGACCACCTAGTGGACGGACCGCCGAACAAGCGGCCAAAACTAGCTGATTCCTTCCAAGGACCTTCCGATACTTCGGGTAAGCTTCCTAAATATTATTCCCGCAATACCCCGATAGTTCTGTCTTCTAGTCGTTCCTACCCCTCCCCCCCTACCACCACGCCATCACTCCTGTAACCTTACTCCTCGTATTTCTTGAACGTACACACACATATCCCGGAACAACCTGGATGGACATTTAAATGAAAAAAAGAAAGAAAAAAAAAGAAGAAAAAAGGAAACTATATATACGCGACGTCGCGAGCACTAACCTAGAAAACGTATTCGCGGTGTTTGCAAAATCTTGAGATCTCGTGAGAGAAAAAAGAGAGAGAGAGAGAAAGGGAGAGAGAGAGAGAGAGAGAGAGCAAGAGAGAACAGCGTGTGTGCAGCAAGTTCGTTCACATCCTTCGATATTTGCCTCGTCTCAAAGATTTGTCGAAAAAAAAAATTCATCGCCGATTCACGAATAAAACGTTGAAGCAACGTCCCGATACTCTGGCGTCTGACACTTTTTTTGTTCACATCGCTATTACTTCGACGTAATAAATGAGTTTTTGTTGCCGAGCATCGTTCGAGGATAGTGGAAATTTCGCAATGAGTCTGATGCAAGAGACCTTATCCTGTTTCAATTTTGGATACGTCCGCTATAACGTAGATTGACCGAAATTCACTCGTGAAATATTCTTCACATTTAGGTTATGTGTCGCGACGCATCTCGCTCGGAAACGACGATGAATAACAGATGCGAACGTTTTCCTTCTCGATTATCCATTTGAGACGGTAATCCTCATTCCGATCCGATATCCTCCCCCGCACGTCTCTTCTCGTTGTTATTCTCTCTTTTTTCATATGTTGAAAACAACATGGAATAATTGTCCGTCTATACTACATTGCTCTCTCACTCTCTATCTTTCTCTCCATAGTCACTGTATAGTTCAAGTATACTTTAGAATTCGTAGCGCATGCTGGATGTACGAGCATTTTTGACGATACTCCAAGACAATTGATTTTTTTTTCGTTTTTTTATTCGCTCGCATGAGCTGTGCACTAACAAATTCTCTTTATTTTTTATTTTTCTTCTTTCCAATCTCTCTACACTGTCTCTCTCGCCACTATTTTTGTTCCTCGGTTTTATCCCTATTTATCCACGAGAACACGAAGGAATCGGAGACAAAAAAACCCCATTGTTTTTGAAGGATAACAAACAAAGAGGAAAATCCTCCGAGAGTCATTTACGTTAATATGTGAAAATTTCATTTGCCCCAGAGATTTGCAACTGGCGAAAGAACGAGTCGCAGAAATGATTGTTTTATCAATACACGTTTCGATACAATGAAAATTGTGTTAAGTATATTTGAATTTTCATGATACGTTTCTGCCACTCGAGTCTTACGTTTCTGCGAATCGAACGAATTAAATTAAATTATTTAAAACAAAAAAAGAACAATCCAAAAAAATACCTCAACAACTTACTACCAAGCTCAGCAAAACTGTCGTTCTTAAATCATAAAAACTATGATACAATGTAGTGGGTATGGCGCCTCTAATGATGCACCATTATACAAACTACGGGGGAGGTGGCAGTGGTAACTTACAACAAATGCAGGGCCCGCCTCAACAACTACATCTGCAACAGCATCAGCTGCAGCCGCATTGGAACAACCATACAGCCCAGAAAAGAAGTAAATATTATTTAAAAAAAAAACAAAGCGGAAAAAAGGACACGATTTATCTAAAAAAAAAAAACAAAAAAAAACGAGAGACTGAAAGAATGAAAAAAAATCGCCAATTTCATGAAACTGAAGCGCACGAGGCGCACATCGGAATCACGAACCTTCGTGAACCAAAAATTGACCAAAAACATTATCGTGCGAAACTGGACCGAGTGACCGGGAAACAAGTGCAATTTCCAATGAAAAAAAAATACAAAAAAAAATCTTGAAAGAAAAAAAGATAAACAGACATGCGGCAAACATTCGCGGAGCTCTAGAATCTCACATTCCCATAGGATCGTAGACCGAATATAAATTTTTATTCCCCTCCAATTTTTACCACTGCGAACGATTCGCATCTTACACCGACACACCAGATATCGTTTAACAAAAGATAATAATAACGACCGAGAGAGAGCGGGAGAGAGAAAGAGAAATTTTTGGTAGAAATTTCTTTCCCAGTTTTCAGGGTTTGTACATGGGGCGGAGTTGTACGGTAGGGATAAATAGCAAACGTTTTTTTCAGTGGTTTCAATGAATATCTTTGTTTTTCGTTTAATCGTTCACAATTAAAAAACAAAAATAGTAAAGAAAAACAGGCATTGCCAATTTCCTATCGATATCTTTGAATGTTATCGACGAAAGTCAGACGATCCGTTTCAATTTTTTTATATCATTTTTTTTAATTACCCGAGGCAGTGTGCCATATATATTTATATACATATATATCTGTGCATATACAATATTTGCAGTATATATAAATAAAAATACACAAATATATATATATATTGTAAATATTTTTTGTATATTCTTATTCCACCCCTGTTCAGATTAAACGTTCTCTAAAACGACTATGTTTGATCTCTACGCATGATTCTTTAAAAAAAAAAACATTTAAAAAAAATACAAAAAAAATACAAGTTTGCAGATGGTAGCTTTGCCGCTTTTTCGTAGTTAAGCACGAGTTTACTGTGAAAACGATTTTTATATAAAGTTTAAAGAAAAAACGTTCCGCTGTATTATACTAAGGCTCCCTTGAGTTTCTGCTCGTGCGGTGTATGTCTCATGTCTTATTTATTTCACGCATTTGTTTATCCATATCTCGTTAATGGCGTTAATATCGTAGAAGTTCTTTGTAAAATGCATATATTCACTCCTTCATGTATCCCAATTAAAGTTGTTTTTTTTTTCGTTTTTTTTTCTTCAATTTTATCAATATATGTATAACTCGGACATTAGAGTATCACAGTCCGTATCTGTGAACAACGCGAACTTCGATGAGTCCAACGAGCGTCTAACGAGTCTCTCTCCTAATTCACGAAAATAGAAAAGTAAATTGCGTTCCATATGCATCACATGCCGCGGTTGTAGTACGACGATCGGATATACTTTTTTTCAAGCTCTAGATAAAAAAAAAGCTAATGGTGACGGTACTAATTCTACCCTCATTAAATCACTAACATATTTGGTATCTTTCGGTACAGCAATTTTTTGCCGTTTAAGAAGTAAAGTATCCACGAAAAAAAAAAATCGAAGTTCGCATAATAATTAATGGACGAAGCGGCTGCTTGACTCTCCTTTTTTTAAAAATTATTATTAATTTCCAACATTGAATAAAAATGTCGAGCATAAGCTTCTTGATTCGTCCCATCGATCGAACAATTTCAAGCAGCGAGAAAAATAGATACACGTGTGGCTAATGTTTTTCGTACGTTTCTCAGATTACATAACGAACACAGATATGTTTGATCTCGAAAATGATCTGCCCGACGATCTATTATCGTCGGGGTCCTGGGGTTCAGCAACAGAGAGCGCTAAACCACCAGCAACAGGTCCAGGACCCGGGCAACAGAATGGAGCTCTCGACGCTGATCTCCGACAGCATGTTCAGCAACAACTTCCTCATCATCTCATCCAGCAGCAGGTACACGACTTATTCCAAGTTTTTTACTTGGAGAATTATTAAACTTTGCACCACTCATTAAGTATCAATGTATATTTTACTTTAACCAGAAAGAAAAAAAAAACATAAAAATTCAATTACAGGGCAACAAAAACTTAGTCGCTAATTCGTTAGCGATGGCCGCAGGAGCTTTAGGTAGTAAGAGTCCGAATATGCAATCACCGCCGAACGTGTCAGTCTCGAAAAGTGTCGTCGATCAGCAAATGGTTATGGGAAATTTGCCGAGCAGTATAGCGAGCTCGCTCGCCAATAATCCAATGTCCATCGCTAATTCGATGGGTGGTTTGCAATCATCGATGAGCATGGCGGGTAGTAATCCTGCAATGTCGATGCCAGGCGGTATGAATTCGGGTCTCGTTATGACGAGTAGTGCAACGGGGAACAATAATATGAGCGGCATGGCTGGCGGAGGTTTAATAGTTGCAAACAGTCTCAATAAGCAACCTCTCAATACCGTAAGTTCAATATTTTTCTTCTCTTTCCTGTACGTCTTGAACTTCTCGTTAATATACATTGTTTCTCCTACAATGGTTTTTAGGTCACGATGATGGGTCCAAATTCTCAAGGAATTCATCATCCTAGCGGCCCCCATGGCGTTGCCCAGATGCAAAACGGTCCAGGTATGATAAGTGCTCGAGCAGTAGCGATGCAACAACAGCAGCAGCAACAGCAACAACAGCAACAACAACAACAGCAGCAGCAACAACAGCAGCAGCAACAGCAGCAACAGCAGCAGCAACAACAGCAGCAGCAACAGCAGCAGCAGGCTCACATGGTGGGATCGGCACGTGGTCAGAGTCCTCATCAACAAGTTCATCAGACTGGCATCGTAGGTCCGGGCCCAGGACCGCGAATGCAAGCTCCCAATATTGCGAATATGTCCAATATGGGATCGATGGGTGCATCTAGCCCTTACGGTTACGGTTCACCGGGAAGTGCTGCTGTCGGTGGTGTCGTTAATCCCGTTTGTGTCGTTACCCCTTTGCAACGAGGTGTAGGTGGTAGCGTGACTGCTATGCAAGTCGGTAGATTCGGTGGTCCAGGTGGACCAACTGGAACAGGTAACGTTGCAGCTGGACAGGAAGGGGGTATGGCTCAACAAGCTCAACCACCCGCACCCAGTCCAGCACAGCCACAATCGGGTGCACCGAGCGGAGGTCAACCTGGTCCGCAACAAGCGACTCAGGGACAAATGCCGGCAGGTAGTGCTCAGCCAGGTAAGATGATCGAACGTTCATACTTCTCTCGCACTATATTCAAGGTAAAAAATGGATATCGCGTATCTTGATCTTACGAGATTCTTGTCACACACGCCGAGAATCACCGAAAGATCCGCTAGAAAAAAATGGCAGGTTAATTAACCAGTTTCGACAATTATTCGTCGATTCGGGCCAGTCCCCTGACCAACAAAAACTTAAAATTCAATATGATTTTAAACATGATAAATATCTAATTATTAGATGCTCGTTACACACATTCATTCGCGATTTTTGTGATATTTCCAGGTGCTCCTCAATCGACGGCAGATCCAGAGAAACGAAAGCTCATACAGCAGCAATTAGTGCTATTGCTACACGCGCACAAGTGTCAGAGACGCGAGAGTCAGACGAATGGCGAGGTCTGGCAATGTACTCTGCCCCATTGTAAAACAATGAAGAGCGTTTTGAATCACATGACTACCTGTCCGGACGGCAAGAGCTGTACGGTACCTCATTGCAGTTCGTCGAGACAGATTATAGGACATTGGAAACATTGTCAGAGAAGCGATTGTCCTGTTTGTTTGCCGTTGAAACAGGCTGACAGAAATAGAATTGCGAACACGACGGCCGGTTAGTAGAATTACGTATTTTCCAGTATATAGTCTATTATTATAATACGTTGATATATAATTGAGAGTGAAGCTTGAGCGCGAGCGTGTACGAATGATGAATAACTTTTGTAGCAGCGGCGGCGCCTCAGCCAAATAGTCAACCTAATCCAAGTCCTTCGGACATGAGAAGAGCTTACGATGCTCTCGGTATTCAATGCCCCACGACGACACCCACGCTATTGTCGGGTCAGGGTGTCGGCCGTGGTGTTAGAATGCCAGGTCCTGGTATGCAAGGCCCTCCAGGAACGATGGTGGGTGCAAGACTCACTCAACCCCAGTCACAAGGTAATTAATTTAAAAAAAAAAAACACAGTGTAATCTTCGCAATTTGATTTTTTAAGACACGCTGCTTCATACCCGATGATTTTTTCTGTCCAGCTGGTCCGGGGCAACCCGTTGTTGGTGCGACACAACAAGTAGTTGCACCGAATGTATCTCTTCCATTGAGTTCTGATCCAACGACTGTCGCTGCGACGGGAAGTCAAGCACCGTCCACGACGGGCCCAACCTCGGCAGCAGCTGCAGCTGCTGCCAATATTCAACAATCCGTCAGTATGCAGCAACTCTTTGGTCTCAATGATTCCGGCCAACCGGGTATACTAAGTGATAATCGTCTCGCGACATTGCAATTACCCGGTGATCTTCAGTCTGGCCAAGTTACGGCATCACCCGTTCAGGGTACGAAAGAATGGCATCAGTCGGTTACGCCCGATCTACGAAATCATCTCGTTCACAAATTGTAAGTTTATTTCTCCATTTACGGCAAATCCTTAATACTATCACTTTTGTTTTGGCAATGTTTTACAAACGTGTTATTTCGCATCTATTCAATAGGGTACAAGCGATCTATCCGATTCCCGATCCTCACGCCATGCTGGACAAGCGTATGCACAATCTTGTTGCTTATGCGAGAAAGGTCGAGGGTGATATGTTCGAAATGGCCAACTCGAGATCCGAATATTATCATCTACTCGCAGAAAAGATCTACAAGATTCAGAAGGAGCTTGGTGAGTACATTTTCATAATTACCTCGCTCATTACATCCGAGTTTTGTCTTCGACATTTGTAATATACAGCATATATATATGTATATTAACGTAACGATAACGCCAATATATTCATAAAAATGGAAATCGCAAATTTAAAACGTAAACTCTTATCGTATTGCCTATGTCCTCTATTTCCGCGTACGTCGCTACTTAAAATTCGATCCTATCATTATATTTCGTTTTTCACCGAAATGACCATAAAATTTATTCTTCGAAATCGCCCGTTTATAAGTTGTAATAAAGAAGAGGAAAAACAAAAACCTTGATAAATCTGAAACAGACGAGAAACGGCAAAAGCGCAAGGAGCTACAGTTGGCGCAGCAACAGCAGCAACCACAGGCACAGAGTGCGGCAGGTCCGGGTCTTAGACCTTGTGCTCCTCCTGGCGTTGGTGGTAGCGTTCCTCCACCTAGGCCAGTACCTCCAAACCTTCGAAGTCATTCGCCAGGAATGGGCCAATTGGGTTCTTTGCCAGGCATGGGCATACCTCACAATAGATTGCAATTCCCTCAACAACAGCAGCAACAACAACAACAACAGCAACAACAACAACAACAAGCACAAGTACAGCAACAGGCTCAGCAACAAGCTCAGCAACAGCAGGCTGCTCAACAGCAGCAACAACAGCAGGCTCAACAAGCTGCACAAGCGCAAGCGCAGCAAGCTGCACAACAGCAAGCGCAGCATGCAGCACAAGCGCAACAGCAGCAAGCTGTACAGCAACAGCAGCAAGCTGCGCAACAGCAACAGCAACAAGTTGCTCAACAGCAGCAGCAGCAACAACAACAACAACAACAGCAGCAGCAGCAACAGCAGCAGCAACAACAACAACAGCAGCAGCAGCAGCAACAACAACAACAGGTTGCACAACAGCAGCTCGTTGGCCCACCCGGTCCAAGTCCAAACGGTCAAACGACACCAAACCCAAGTATGGTACAGAATCCCGGTCTGAGTCCGTTCGGTCAGCCGCAAATGTCGCAGGCGAATCTCACGACGACGACAGCGTCCGCGACCTCTAGTCAATTTCCAACGTCCAACGGCACGTCAGGTTTGCCGAACAGTTCACCGGTTCAAAATCAGCATCAATTTCCAGAACTCATGAAAGTGCGACTAGCACAAGCGCAAGCCGCTCAACAGCAGCAGCAGCAGCAGCAGCAGCAACAACAACAGCAGCAGCAGCAACAACAACAACAACAACAGCAACAGCAACAGGATCAAGCGCGCGCGCAAGTTCAACAACAGCAACAACAGGCGCAACCAACCAGTACATCGAGTCAAAACGTGAACGCCACTTCGATGCCCCAAGCACCTTCGCCTTTCAGCGGTATTCAGCAGCAACAGGCAAACAGTCAGCAGCAAACCAATCAACAATTCGCAAATAATCGACCTTTATCGGCGTCGACACCGAATGACAGTGGAATATCGGTTAATACGCCGCAAACGATACCACCCCCAGCTTCGAGCGGTCCAAGTCCTGGACCAGCACCCACGACGAACGGACCTCAGTCTGTAACTTCCACGCCCAATACACCATTAGTTCCTTCGCTAATGACGCCGAGTCAGCCTGTAGCGTCCGCGAGTCAAACGCCACCACATCCTGGCACGACACCCTCACCAGCCGGTCTCGCGAGTCTCGGCAAGGGCATGACCTCGCAAGAGAGAGCGGCTCTCAATGCCCCGAGAAGCTCGTCGATGTCGTCGCAAATGGCCGCGATAACGGCAGCTCTCGACCGTGACAATTCGCCGAGTCCACCGACAAACAATAATAAGGGTAAACTTGATTCGATAAAGGAGGACAATATTAAGATGGAAATAAAGCAAGAGGATTGTACGGAAAATCATCGTATGGGCGGTGGCAAGAGTGTGAATAATGAGGTGTCTGTGAAAACGGAGATCAAGACTGAACCGATGGAAGAAGCTTCGGGCGATGGGATTGTGAAGGAAGAGCCAGGTATCAAAGACGAAGCTATCACGCCCATGTCGGCACAGGATGCCTCGACCTCGGATATCAAACCTATGGTGCCCGAGCCCATTCAACCGAGCGGTACGTCGACGGATAAGAAAAGACTATGCCTCTTTAAACCCGAGGAACTCATGAAGGCGTTAACCCCAACACTGGAGACTCTCTATAAACAAGATCCCGAATCTCTACCTTTTCGACAACCCGTCGATCCTCAAGCTCTTGGAATACCGGATTATTTCGATATTATCAAGAAACCCATGGATCTCTCGACGATAAAGAGAAAACTCGATACGGGACAGTACAGCGATCCTTGGGAATACGTCGACGACGTTTGGATGATGTTCGACAATGCTTGGCTGTACAATCGTAAAGCTTCGAGGGTTTACAGATTTTGCACCAAGGTAAGTTCGTCTCTTTATGCAAAAATTAACCATTAATCGATCGACACGAAGGAATTGCTTATTAAAATATTTATTCATTCCCGTCTTCAGCTTTCCGAGGTATTTGAGCAAGAAATCGATCCCGTCATGCAGGCTCTTGGTTATTGCTGTGGTAGAAAGTACACGTTCAATCCTCAAGTACTTTGTTGCTATGGAAAACAACTTTGTACGATACCGAGAGACGCCAAGTACTACTCGTACAAGAACAGGTTAGTACAATACATTTTTCAACAACCTTTCTATTACTCTCCATTCGATGAATGTTTTTTATTCTCTATTATAAACACGCTCGTGTAGGCATTTAGCGCAATCGGTTTATGGACATTTTTATTTCTTTTAATTGTCTGCAAACGAATGCGCGAGATTAAAAGAAGGCAGGATAATTAACCAGATTCGGTATTTTTAGACGATTCTGGCCAGTCCCCTGATCTACACTAATGTAAAATTAACATATTTTTAAGTTCATTCGCATTATAAAGATTTAACTGACCGATATGTACTCTTCGCTTTTACTTCAGATACACCTTCTGTCAGAAATGTTTCAACGACATTCCCGGTGACACCGTGACGTTGGGAGACGATCCGACGCAGCAGCAAACGTGAGTACTCACAAATATTTATATATATATTCCAGATTAAAATTCGACGAATATCTCGATCTAAACGGCGAAACAATCATTCGATCCCTAGGGCGATAAAAAAGGAGCAGTTTCAAGAGATGAAGAACGATCACTTGGAGACTGAACCTTTCGTCGTGTGTACGGATTGCGGCAGGAAGGTGCACCAAATTTGTGTTCTCCATATGGAAAGTCTTTGGCCTTTGGGGTAGGTTGAGAACAAATATATTCGTATAAAAAAAAATTATTTCTGGATTGAAAACAATATCATTTTATATATCATTCGTCGACAGATTTACCTGTGATAATTGCCTCAAGAAAAAGGGCTCAAAACGAAAGGACAACAAATTCAATGCCAAGAGATTGCCCGTGACGAAGCTCGGTACGTACATTGAGACGCGGGTGAACAATTTCCTGAAGAAGAAAGAAGCTGGTGCTGGTGAAGTTGCGATAAGAGTGGTAGCATCGAGTGACAAAATAGTCGAGGTCAAGCCCGGTATGAAAAGCCGGTTTGTCGACAACGGTGAAATGCAAAAAGAATTTCCATATCGTGCGAAAGCTCTGTTTGCCTTCGAAGAGGTGGATGGTACCGACGTTTGTTTCTTCGGTATGCACGTGCAGGAGTACGGAAGCGAGTGCACGCCGCCGAATACGAGGCGCGTTTACATCGCCTATCTCGACTCTGTACATTTCTTCAGACCGCGACAATTTCGTACAGCCGTATATCACGAGATTCTTCTCGGCTATCTGGACTATGCCAAACAACTCGGCTACACGATGGCTCATATATGGGCGTGTCCACCATCCGAGGGTGATGATTATATCTTTCACTGCCATCCCCAGGACCAGAAAATTCCAAAACCCAAGAGATTGCAAGAATGGTACAAGAAGATGCTCGACAAGGGAATGGTCGAGAGGATAGTGCTCGATTACAAGGTATGTACTGCAAACAATTAATGTCAAAATGAAATAACGCCTAGTCTCTGTGTTACCCGTTTGCGGATTCTTTACACTCGGGTGTCTAACGGGACTTAAATTAATGCTCAAACTAAGCTAATGTCCTTGTGATTCGAATGCCATTTGGACATAGGATAATTGAGAAACATTCTCACTGATAAAGATAGAAATTCTCGTGATAAGGAGAGAATGGTCGTAAAATGGATTGGTTTAACAATTTTCTCAGGATATCTTGAAACAAGCGATGGAAGACAAACTCTCATCTGCCGCTGACTTGCCGTACTTCGAGGGTGACTTCTGGCCAAACGTTCTCGAAGAGAGTATTAAGGAGCTCGATCAGGAGGAGGAGGAAAAACGGAAACAGGCCGAAGCAGCCGAGGCAGCTGCGGCAGCCGCGAATGCCGTGAGTATTTCATAAAATTCGGGTTTATCGGTAATTTTCAAATATCTACGATTTCATATCGAACGTTATGATGCCTTTACTAGATTTTCTCCTTGGCCGATGACTCCGAAACGGGCCCCGATGGCAAGAAAAAAGGCCAGAAGAAGGCTAAAAAATCGAACAAGTCGAAAGCTAATCAGCGAAAAAATAGTAAAAAATCTAACACCCCTCAAACTGGTAACGATCTTTCGACAAAGATCTTCGCCACAATGGAGAAACACAAAGAAGTTTTCTTCGTCATCAGGTTGCACAGTGCTCAGAGTGCGGCCAGTTTAGGAGTGAGTGTTTCTCTTTTTATTCCTTACTGTCGAAACTTTATTTTTTTTTCGACTTTTCAATACGTATGAATCTTGCAGCCGATCCAAGATCCCGATCCAGTGTTAAACTGCGATCTTATGGATGGTCGTGACGCTTTTCTCACGATGGCGAGGGAACGACACTATGAATTCTCATCCTTACGAAGAGCAAAGTTCAGCTCGATGTCTATGCTTTATGAACTTCACAATCAGGGCCAGGACAAATTCGTCTATACCTGCAACAATTGCAAAAGTCACGTGGAAACGAGATATCATTGCACCGTCTGTGATGTATGTATCCTCAGAAAAATCATAATCTTTCACATGAATTCAGTTGTCGTGATACAAGAAGTATAAATGTATTTTTTTCAGGACTTTGACCTCTGTATTAGTTGTAAAGAAAAAGACGGTCATACTCATCCAATGGAGAAGCTTGGCTTAGATTTGGACGATGGTTCATCGCCGGCCGATGCGAAACAAGCAAATCCTCAGGTAAATCTCATTGCAATACATAAAATTACGTTCGCGAATATAATTTTGATAATTATTTATAAATGACTTATTTACTTATAGGAAGCGAGAAAGTTGTCGATACAGAGGTGTATACAGTCGCTGGTTCACGCGTGTCAATGTCGCGACGCGAACTGTCGATTGCCAAGCTGTCAGAAGATGAAGAGGGTCGTGACTCACACGAAGGTCTGCAAGAGAAAGACAAATGGAGTATGCCCGATTTGCAAACAGCTCATAGCGCTTTGCTGCTATCACGCGAAACACTGCCAGGAAACCAAGTGTCTTGTACCTTTCTGCTCGAATATCAAGCACAAAATGAAGCAGCAACAGCTGCAACAGAGACTACAACAGGCGCAGCTGCTTAGGTGAGTAAACATTATAAAAATAATAATATATTTCAAAATAAAATATATTTTGCTCGCGCATCCTGATATTACGACACTTATCGCATATTAAGTATCACCGAAGGCAGCGCTATATTAAAATCGGCAGGTTAATTAACCAGGTTCGACAATTTGTCGATCCAGGTCAGTCCCTTGACCAACAGTAATATATTAAAGAAATTGTTAGTTAATGAATCGTCTCAAAAACGTTATAAGAATAATTCTCAACCGATTCATCGATGAACAGGAGAAGAATGGCAGTAATGAACACGAGGCCAATGACCGGTGGACAACAAACGACAAATGCCGCTATGGCAGCTGGCGTTTCGATGAAACCGGGTGCGAGTCCAACGAATCTCCCATCCCCTCATCAACCTGGAATTGGGCTCAAACCCGGTACACAACCACCAACGGCGCGAGTTCTCCAGGTCGTGAAGCAAGTTCAGGAAGAGGCTGCAAGACAACAAGCGCCAAGCAGTCACGTTGGTTATGGCAAAGTCACACCTGGTGGTGGTGTCGGTGTGGCTGTTGGCGTGGGTGTGAGCGTCGGTGGTCAGGGTAGTGGTGTGATGCCACCACCTCAGATGCAGAGACCGATGCCCGTGCAAATGCCAAATCCTAGCGGGACCCATCTTATATCCATGGACCAATGGACACCAAGGTGAGTATTCGACATTGCCAAAGTAAAAAGGTTTACTTTTAAGCTTGCCGCTTGCCATGACTCTATCTAGACTCATCGACGAAATCGTAAAAATTTCTTACTTTTTTTTAGATACCAACCGAGCACGGTTATGCAGCAGAGTCCAGGACTTAGACAACAGACACCTCAGCAACTAATGCAGCAGCAGCAACAACAGCAGCATCAGGGACAACCGGGTATAGGAATGGCCGGTCAGATGCCAAGACAACCGGGCGTGATAGGTGCTCCGCTTGGCCAGGTTGGTCCGCAAGCCCAGCCCGGCCCAAAAGTCGCGTTGCAGCAGCTCATGCAGACGCTAAGAAACCCTAGCACACCCGAGCAACAAAACCAAATACTCCACATACTCAAGAGCAATCCACAGCTCATGGCGGCTTTCATCAAACAGCGGCAGGTATGTCGATCTTCAGTACTGAGAAAAAGAAAGAATTTCGAAGTTAATTGTACGATTTTCATTGAATTAACGTTTTTTTAAAATAACTTTATTAGCAGTCTTCCGGTCAGCACGGTGGAGGCGTCGGGCCACTCGGCCCGAATCAACCGCAGCAACAGCAACAGCAACAGCCGGGGTTGCAGCATATGATGGCGCAACAACAGCAACATCAACAACAGCAGCAGCAACAACAACAACAACAACAAGGACGATTGCAGATGCAAGCGATGTTGACGCAGCAGCAACAACAACAGCAGCAGCAACAACAACAGCAGGCTCAACAGCAGCAACAGCAGCAACAACCTGGCCAGGGACCCACTGTACAGCACCAGCAATGGTACAAACATCAAATGCTCGTTATGCAAAGGCAACAGCAGCAGCAACAACAACAGCAGCAGCAGCAGCAACAGCAGCAACAACCTTTCACGCAACCACCAGCGCCTCCTTATGGTCAACAACGACCGATAAGGCCATCGTTGCTTGGTAAGTCGTACTGTTCTCGATAAAATTCATAATATTTGCTATTTACGTGATATCAATTGTATTTGTTTCTCGTAACTTTTAACACGAGGATTTTATTCGTCATTTGTATCTCATTTCGTATAACTGGTGATCTACTATATTCTTTACCATCTCGTGTGTCACTATTAACAATAATTATGGGAATGTTGAAGGGGTAATCTTGTCGAAAATGACAAAATTTATAGGGTCATTTTATCGTTTTACGCGAGTATCGTCTCTGAATATGAAAATTGGCTGAAATCGCGCATGACACGCCTACAGAGAGGAAGGAAATCAATCTTCGATTCTCGTAATGAAAGCTCTCGCCATCTTACATAAATTTGGATCGGGACATTCCTGTTTTTTGTCACGCAGGTTACAGCGGTTTTAATGAGCAGAGCTACGGTCAACCTGGCTTAAAGCCAACACCACCTCCAGTGCCATCGCCTCAAGGTGTAATGGGACCACCGGGTATAACGGTGCAGCAGCACGTGATGCAATCCGTTCGTTCGCCACCACCAATACGTTCCCCACAGCCGAACCCTTCGCCTCGTCCTGTGCCCTCGCCGAGAAATCAGCCTGTGCCATCGCCGCGTTCAGGACCCGTTCCATCGCCCCATCATCATCAGCAGCACGGCACACCAACGCACTCGCCTGCTCACGAGTTAGGTGGTCCGAGCGAGATGATGCTCTCCCAATTGACCGCCGGAGCTGGCGCACCGGCGGGTCATCCACCCACAATGCCGCATCATCCCTCGCCCGCACCACCACCAACAAGCGGCACGGAAACCGGGGAAGTTACGCCGATGACGCCGCAAGATCAACTCTCGAAATTCGTTGAGGGATTGTAGTGACTGTTGACGGTAAATACGGTCGAGACGTGCGGCCGACGTATACCTAATGATGATAATAATAACGACAAAAGCGCGAATAATCGTCGTGAACAAAAGACCCGGTATATCAGCGCGCGTTACAATTGACCACGATCGAGCTGATGCTCCACCCGGGGAAAAGACGATACGAGGCTCGCGAGAAATCCATACGAAGACGGGCCCGTTGCGCTCGTGAAAAGAAAAATACATACATGCACACACAGGACATGAAAAAAATATCCCGTGACCGTCTACGTTCCTAAATCTCGCGGCTGATTCGCGCCCGTTGTAGATTTGTAATTACTTATATGTATCGATTTATATATACTTATATATATATATGTATATATATATACGTATATATATGTATATATATATATGTTCGAGGGAAAAGCGCTTGCCGTACCAGACGAGCCAGCCGAAACGAGATTTCACTATCGTGATTCTTTACTTGGTGAATCTTTCTCTCGTCGAAAAAAAAAAAAATAACATAAAAATCTCTCCGAGCCAAGTTTAACGACCGATCGAGCCGAGTGTGACGATACTTGGTGAGTTTCGGTGAACGAACTCGAAAGTTTTGGCCGGTGCGTGATAAATGAAGAGGATTGTCGAAGATAAAAAAGACTAAGGGCTCTGAAATTCTCGAAAAATATTGTCGATAATACCGCGAGACGAATGGGCTCTCTCGCGGCTCCTTCGAGCGTTTCTCAGTCCAACGAGGTGAAAGAGTTGCGTGAAAAAAAACAAACGAACCACCTCGAGACTGTTGCGCGTAGTTCGAAAGGCTATAAAAGTCTCGCAAAAACCTCGGCTCTCACCTCTTACGTCTCTCCCCGATCAAGACCTCTATCAAAATTCCTCGTTGTCGCTGCGCTGCGCCATCGAGTGAATCGTACAAATGTGTTGTGTATACTTATCGTTAATTAATCTTAAAACAAACAAACAAACAAACAAACAAAAGTATAGTTTCGAAAAGGACGCCGTGACGTACGCGGACTATTTGAAGTGTAACGAATCGTACGCCGGCTGTATTTGATATAATCACCGTGAAAAGTAATACGTGTGAAATAATGCTGGAAGAAATAAGAAAAGTATAACCGGAAACGTAATTGAGAAATCGCGCATACACGAGGGCCGATCTGTGAACGCGCGACAAACAAGTGCGTGGTGAGACATTGGCGCCTCGATCCATACCCGGCGATCGCGCTCTACGATGTAATTACAGATCATAAGTTAGAATGCGAAGAGCGCGAGCGAACGAGGCGAACGTACGTACATATATAAATTGATATATGTATATATACGTATATGTATATCAACCGGTGAATCGAGCAACGTTTGACGATCGTTTCTGCGAGATTGTGATTGCATGTGTGTGTGTGCGTGCGTGTATGTATGTGTCTATGCGTGCGTGTGTGTGTGATGCTCGCGCGGGTCTCTGCCGAATATTTTTTCATTCTCGTTTTTTTTCTTTTTTTTCTCGTCGATATTAATATAATTAATTCGGTTGCGGTGATCCGCGCGGTGCCGTTTTCATAATGGGGTTCGAATTCGGCGGATGAATTCGGACGGTGTTCCTCGAGAACCGCGACGATAGAGTGGTGACCAAAAAGCTGATAAAGTAAAAATACAACAGGAAAAAGGGAAAATAAAAAGAGAACAATGTGAAACCAGTACCAAGGAATGGCTACGCGTTCGGGGACGCTCGCGCGGTCATAAGACGGCAGCTACCGACTCATCCTCGCGAGCTTTTTTCATTGAACGATAAAATCACGTTAATGTTTGGATCAATTACTTTGTGGGAAACAGACGGAGAGGGAGTGAAAAAGAGGGAGATAGAGAGAAGAAAAAAACAATAATCGTGGGCCTCCCCGTGTGTACAGACCAATCAAATCAAATAGCTGTGTGTGTGTGTGTGCGCGTGTGTGTGTGTGTCGCAAAAAGACGAGAAAAAAGTTTACAGATATAAAGAAAACGGCGACGTTGAGTAAAAGATCGATGATGCGGATTTTTGTGTTATAAAAACAGACAAAAAAACACAACAATTGCGCGTAATCCAAGTGGACAGAGAGATTCTTTACGAGTAACCATTGAAGATAAATATGAAGAAAAAAAACCGCTGTGTACATATTACACTATTATTACGATAATAATAATAATTATTATTAATTTACCTGCCTATTATATAAAGTTATTGATTATTATTAATGATTATTATTATTAATATTATTATTGATATAAACGAGATCCGAACGTAGGATAATGTAATATTTGAAAAAATGCGGAGTGATGAAGGCGACGAGGAAAGAGAAATAGAGTGTGTGAGTGAGTGACGGAGGAAGAAAGATCCACACGTGTCCTGAGAAGATCGTGCGATATTGACGTCCGTGCAAACGAGAGAAAAAAACCGTGAGGTTTTTTTTTTTTTTACAACTATCCTCTCATACGCGAAATTCAACGCTACGCTACGTGACTACGCTAGTGCTGTAACATAGTAAAACACTTGAATGTAATTTTTTTCCTACCCACTTCGCTTTTTTTTCTTGACTCTACCTTATATATATATATATATATATTTATATATATATATTTATAACGAAAATTAGTTTATTCGACGGTTGGCCCAAGTTGCACGGACAAAACCCCCAAGGGAGAAAGAGACGTCTATACATATATATATATATATGTGTGTGTGTACATACATATATATATACCGGGTTGGCCCACGCGCACGGCCATTTTGCGTGATGCCCGATCACAGTAGGATGCACAACGCCGATTCGAGAAACGTGTAAAAAAAAGCTATCACAATCGTAACGAGATCGACACGACAGTTTCCTAGGATCGAGCGACGAGCCACGTTCATCCGTATCAGGAAACGCATAATCGCGCCAAACAATAATACAATTCGCGAATAATAGATGAAAAACGAGTGAGAATACATGCCCTCGATGATACGCTTTTCGGATATTGCTCGAGCCGTGCAAGGTGCGCGAACATTTGTTTTTAAATCTGTAAATTACATTCGGGTAATATTTGCGAAAAAATGAATCCAGCCTGAAATGTATTTGCGAGTATCCAATAGTTTTACCGTCGGCTAAGTGATAATATCGAAGGCGTGTGCAGATCCGAACGCGTACAGAGGGCCAACGGCGCGGCGCGGGGGGGGGGGGGGGGGGGGTCAACGGTTGCAAACTCGATAAACGATTTTTATCAAGAATCGAAAGACGGAAAGTTAATCATAATGACAAAAAGAAAACCCAAAAGTATTTGGCTTAGTATGGCTGTGTCTAGGACAGTGTTGTAAATCTGAAGAAAGGGAGAGTGAAGTGTTTTACCTATCGTGGTAGTTAATTAATTTGTTAAGTGAAGTATCGACGATTCGAACGCTGCGCGTACCAACGACGCCCTCTGCCCTTAAAGCGTTGAACTCGCTTTGTAGTTGGCATCAGTGTTGCCGTTAATCGGCAATTGGTATTTTTTTTTACGTAGTGGCAACAGTGATGGATCTATTTGTCTAATGTTTTACGCGCGACTTCCGTTACGCTCGCGACGTTTCCCTGTGATCTCTTTTCTTTTTCTTTCTCATCCCTTGATATATACAATCGACACGTATACACGTTGGTACGCGGAGCATTCGTGGCAATTTGCTATTGTATAACGAGGCGAATGATACAGCGGTATATAAAATATATGTATTATACAATTGGTTTTTCTCCGATTCCGCCCCTCGATTCTCGTTTTTTTACATCGGACACAAAGTTGACACACAGACACACACATACACAGAGATACACGCGCACGCGCGTGCGCGCGAGACGGATCTTGCGTTTGTAAATTATTATAAAAGCTACGACATAATTGTGAAATAATCGTTGTTTTAACGAAGAGAAGAACGTGAATAAGTGGCATGAAGAAAAGGAGTAAAGCTTAATGGAGATAATGATAATATTTAATCAACCCTAATTGTTTTTCTCATTGTTATTAAGTGAGATCACCGAAGTGTAACGTAAATACTTTTTATTATGAAACTTCTTTCGTAAATAGTTATTTAAATTTATCTAATTAAACAGTGAATGAGACGAAAACGAAAAAGTCTATTGTTATGTGTATTTTATCGAGAGTTCATTGAAAGGTTTCAATTTCTGGCCTCTCCGATAATCATTTCTCATCCTCGCCCGTCGTCATTCTCATCGCATCTGCCTGCGATACATTAAGTGTAAAAAAGAAATACGTGAGTGTGCATTTTGCTTTATTTATTTCCTCGTAAGTTTATAAGTTTTAACTTTTATTTCTTTTTTTTTTTTTTTTTTTTTTTTGTATCGCTTTGGGAATTCGCCACCATGCGGCGTTGCTCCGGAAGTGGAATCGCAATCATCGACACTACGACTGCCGCGCAGTAACTTCCTATTTCGCGACGCTCTGTTTGTATGCTTAATACGCATGGTTTATGCTTCGAATACAAATGCATATATATAAATATTACATCATGGGGAAATTCGCGCGAGATCCGTCAACGACCCTTGAAAAAACACGACATTCCTCTACGACTCCATACAACGGTGTAATCATAAAACAGCTTATTCCTTTGTTCTCGAGCTAGTACCATATCTATAATAGTGTGCATATATTATAAACAGTGCGATAATTAATATATTCTACGGAGATGATAATTTTATACTTATTCACTTTTTTACAGAGCCTTAGATCGTATATGAAGCGAATTGCCACGAAAGTAAACGCGTACAGGCGCTATTTAATACGACAAATATATTTTTTAGCTCAAAACACGTGAATATCGTCTGCATTATTCAGTCGAGAAAAGCGTAATAATACTCATCACCACCAGAGTGCGCGAGGATTACTTTTTCAACGCCGTGCGTCTAAAAACGATTCACTAACCATTACGACACTGTCAACATCAACACGACGGACACGTAGCGATGCACACTTTCGTCGTGTATTTTCCATAGCGAGCAGACTCATTCGGTCCAGGACAAGTGGTCCTTCACTCCGATATGATAACGCTTGCGGATAAGAAGAACGGAGGAAGTTCAGAGTCCATAGGGTCAGGGCCTTGTAAATAGAGGTTGAAAAGCGTGCATTTGTATGCCATGAGGATAAAAAAGAAACTAATAGCCCAGCGATCGTTTTGAGACTCTGACGAGAAGCGCTCAATGTACAGACGGGTATGAAAATCGTTCTTGTATACATAAATATAATAATAATAATAATAATAATTTTTAAGACGATGATGTAGTAATACGCAAATTAATATCGGTATAGTTGATAATAAATGATGGAACACATTCATACCGACGAGTTAGCAGCAACTGTCGATTCGAAAATGAAAAGAAATAAATATTACCTGATCACAATCGTCGAGACACTTTCTTTTTATTTATCGTTTGCTCTCGGGATGACAAAAAGAAAACGATTCATTTTACGTTCAAACGATAAAATTGTTCTCCGTGACAATTGTACGATAGTCAATTAACATTACAATAATCGTCAGTTGCACTCGTTAAATATGTGTTCTATACCTCGTTTGTCCGTGGCGTCGCGTCTTTTCGTACGTCCGATGACTTTGGGTTTCTTTCGTTCGGTTAAATGATATTTTTAAACTCGCCTCGAAACGACTACAACGAAAGTTCCAAAGTCGCGAAGCGGAAGCCTCATTAGTGAAGAAGAACATTAATCGTCGAGAGCCTCGTGTGTCTGTGTGTATATAATATAGCCAGGTAGCTCGTGCGATAACGAATGATGAAAACGACGATCGTGAACGTTGCGGAGCGTCGATGAGAGACGCGACATATATATATATATATATATATATTTAAATGTGTATAAAAAAAATTATATACGTTACAAGTTCGCGCCGTGAAACTCACAAAGTGATAATCATATCCGGGTGATTATATTTTAAATGAAATCAAATCAAATGTCGTTTGTACGTGTTTAAGCAGATCTTTTTGTCATTTAAAGAAAAGAAAGAAAAAAATAGAATGCATACGAAGAGCGAGAGCTCGACTTGCGTATCCAAAGAAAATCGATCGAGACGAAGTTTACTTTTCGTGATAATAATGTTTATAAATGATCTAATTACGAGCACGTGCTTCTAAACTTGAAAAATAATAATTTTTCTCGACACCCACACACACACACACACACTCACACATGCGTAAATAACCCATATTCCATAGCTGTATATTGTAAAGTTCGCCGCATTTTGAAGTAAGTCATCGTTCGTTATAGAAATATAATTATTAAAATTACAAAAAAGATATTATTATTACGCGTATCTATCGATATTTGTTTATCTCAATGATTTTGTTCCCCGGAATATTGTTTAGCCGATTTATTCATTGTTTTGTACTGCTTTTACGGGAGTACGTTTGCCGAATATTACCTCGACTAAGATTTGTAACATATAATGAAGAAGAGTAATAATTAACGTACCGAAGAAATAACGAAGTGCGGAAGAAGAGCCAAATAATGGTTCGTGCTCGTTGACGATAGACACTCGAGCGGTCTATCTTCCAAATTATTGCTTGAAAGGCCATCGACTTGTGAAACTCGAAGTAAAAAAAAAAAAAAAATAGTAAACTTAAGGATCGCGGAAGAGATGGTAGGAGGGGTACGAGGTGATATAAATCGTCGCGATTAATAAATACGTGAAGATTTACCCGCGTGCGAGATTCGATAGAAAAATAATAGAGAGAGAAAGAGGATAAAAGAGCATATATAAATAAATATATTACGTTACATTTACAATTCTATATTGCTAGTCGATAAAATTATCCGATATATGTATAAAACATATATGTCTATATATATACAGAAAGAGGATAAATACAACGTGGTATATGTATAAATATATTGTATACCAATATGCATATATAAATAATAATAATAATAATAAGAGTATAAATAATAAATGAATAAAACAACAACAAGAAAACAAAATATATAAGATCAACGTTATAATTGTGTATAAGACGTAAGATGCTGTTTCGACGAATAAGCGAATTTATAATATTAGCCGAGATCGATGATATTAGACGATTACGAGTGACAATGGTAATGTGTAATATTTAAAAAAAAAAAGAAAAGAAAGGGAAAAAAAGAACAAGATCAACCATTTATTATTAATTGTAAACGATATATAGACGTAATTTATTATTATCAATAGTGATTATTACTGTACAATTTACAAGAAAAATTACTTATCGAATAGCTGTCTCCTCGTAGTATTATTGCCAAGGCATTTATTGATTTTATACAATAAACTATGCAAACTTTATATGTTGAAGGTGTGTGCGTTTCCGACGGATGTATATATGCATTGGTGTCTCGAGGCGTTAATTCATACACCAAGAGTCGATGAATTTCATTATACGCCTATATATGTATATATATATCTTTATAGTCAACTTTCTTGGTCATTCAAAGTTGGCAAGTGAATGAATCAGACTCGTCAGTGATTCAGAACGTAATTTGCCACTACAATGAATACGCATGGCTGCGTTACACTTTACGGTTGAATGAAAACAAAATCTTCGAGGGATTGCTCACGAGCAAATTTCATGTGGTTTTGTATATAGGCGTGAATGCCCTATACGATATATCAAATGGTTGACTATGGATGAGTCTGATGGTCATTTTAGGGAGTATGCAGATCGTCTCGATGAAAAATAAAAATTCTCGAAGATTATGTGCATAAAATTCGTGCTACAGCGTACTCGATGCGAGTTCGGCCTGGGAGCTGAGCAAAAGGGTGGACAAACTGCGAACACGTGCGAATACTTGATCTTCGCAAGACGGCACATATGTCGACGTTGGAGCACGAGACCGTGAGGAGATGAAAACAGGAATCTCCTCTCGTCGTACGGAGATTGCACGGTACAGCCATATGCCATGCAAAAATGTATGATAGAATCGGGTTGCGACCCAAAATATAATGTTTCTTGGTGATCGCAATATGGCGCCCTCATTCATCGGACGGCAAAAACATTCATCAAGTATTTATCACTATCTCACGATTTTTATCATAAATCGAGGGATATTTTTCAATTGTAATTGAAGTGAACGTGGAACAAGTAAACTCAAGAATAATTATTTCCCTTTTTTTTACGAGATTTGATGGATCATGACCATGTATCTCTCATATTCATGAATAATCGTTTTTCCGTGACACATGTGTCGAGACGACCTTGAATTGTTTACTCCCTCTCGTGCCCCTCCGAAGTCTCAAATTATATTCCTGCATGTACAAAGAGAACAGGAGCTCAGCATCTTTTGTACGAGACGTGTGTGTCGACGTGAATCAATGACACGTTGGCGATATCGAGATAGTCCGTGCGAGCGCGGCTCATTTTCTCTCATCGTTAACTATGCGTACAATTCTCTTAAAAAAAAAGGAGAGTTTTGCAGGTTGGACCTTTTGGTACGAGCTACCGAGAGCCGGACAGAGCGTAATATATCGATGAAAATATAGCAAATTGTGACACTTGCAATCCATTCGACTCAAATGGCAAGTTTCGCACCATTCGTGGACCGCACCCACGTCAATTATTCATAGGCAAATGAGGGTCGGTGCGGATTTACAAGTTCCTACATCTCGTTGCTTAAAATACCAATACAAAAAAAGCTTCGTCATAATTCTTCGATTCGCAGGTAGCCACTCGAGTACTTTGGATAATGAAAAAACGAGTATACGAGGCCGCACAGTCCTGAGATGGGGAGTGAGAAAGAACGTTCGTAATTTCAAAATGGCGTCGCTGGCGATTCATGTCGGTCTTCTTTCGCACTACTCATATGTTCTATGACCGTGTATTAGTACGTGTTAGTATGTACATCGTATAGAAGCGAGTGTTACCAAAGGAATATCTCCTTTCTATGGGAATGCATCATAATCACTAACACCATTAAAATACCAAACGATGGTAGTGGTGGTTGAACTCGTACTTTCATGAACAAGAGAACGACAACGACGTACGAGAGTTCACGACGGCAGGCGTGCGTGTGCTTGACGTTCGGATATCGTGTACCTATGAATGCGCATTTCTGTGGCTTGCATGGAAGAAACATCGAGATTACATCGTTGTGTTGGTGCCAAAAATAGATAAAACGAAATGTGGTTGTGTTGGTCGGTTCGTGTTAGTGCCGTCGTCGGGTGGATTCACGACAGCGGCCAGTAACCAACAAGCACATACATAACACATGTACGCACGCACGTACATACACACTGGAGACAATGCGATATTGAAAGGCTTTTGACGCAACGCGCAAGTAGAGACGAGAGAGCGAGAGCCCCGCTCGTCGTGGACGGGTATGGAGGAGCTCAAAACTTCGCAGGAAATCGTTCACGAGGGATGGCTCATAAAGTCACCACCGACAAAACTTTGGCGAGCGGTAAGTTACGAATATTTACTTATGACGTACCGAGACAATTTTATATCGTCAAAACCATTTTTACCTCCCTCATCCTTCCGCCTGCGACTCGTTGTTTACGTTCGCCGAGGTTACATTTGTCAGTTTCGAGAGACGCGATATAGTTATATTTATTAATTTCTCGTTGAAACTGATTCAGAGATGGAGAAAGCGATGGTTCGCTCTCCGGGACAGCGGGGAACTGCCGGGACAATATTTTTTGGAGTACTACACGGATCGTAGGTGTCGAAAGCTCAAAGGGCGAATAGATTTGGATCAGTGCCAACAGGTATGTATTATCGCTGAAAATTTTTTTATTGTACTTTCGATAATCGTTTGGATAATTAGAATCGATAATACAAACCTTTCTCTATTTTTCGTCGAACAGGTGGACGCCGGTCTAAGATTCGAAAATCGTAAGGAGAAATATCAGTTTATGTTCACTGTCAAGACGCCCAAGAGAATTTACTATTTGGTAGCTGAAAGTGAAGTAGACATGAACAAATGGGTAAATGCCGTTTGTCAAGTTTGCGAATTGAAGGCTTACACGCAAGATGAGGAACAGCAGTGTCAGAGTGAGAACAATTTTATATATTCCTACGTACGTGTGATTATTGTCGCGTTTACTAATCTTCTTGCCGTTTTCATTTTCTTTCGTAGTGTTTCAGTACGAGTCGCAAGAATCGCCTCCGATATCTCCAACAAGTACGATCTCAGGGCCGTACATTCCCATCAGCGAATGCATTTCCGGTCGTCGTTCGAACGACGTGAGCTCTCTGAGCTCGGGTATAGGACAGAGTCTGGAACATTACGATGCGCCTAGAAAATTGGCAGTATCACCACCTCGTTCACCGACCACGACAGACGTCGATAGTGTCTTTACAGATGACGAGTGGACCGCACCTGTACCGAGCGTCAACTGGGAAACTTTTCCTTCTGGTAAGAACGAGCATCTATATGAAAAATAGGGAAGAGACGCTGGTGTAATGTTAGTGATTTACTACTTTGTAATTTCTCGTATTTTTAATTCGAAATGTAGGAGAGCCTCGACCACCTCATATTTCAAATGATATGGAAATTGGTTCGTGGAGTGTTCAAAAACGTTTTGGCAAACTAACTATCGTCGATTCTGCCACTCCACCGGCAGTCGAGACTCTTCCAGCACCCCCACGTCCACCAAAACCTCCTCATATGTTACCCGAGAATCCTGGTCATAATTACTTGAATCTTGACGGTGCTACGGAAAGCTCGAAACCCACCACACCGGCAACGCCAGCACCCTCAACACCGGCAACCGCGATAATCACGGACGAGACTTACGATTTTCCGCGATCTCATCAACCTGGCACGAGTGGCTCGGAGATAGGAACTAGCGGCGGTCCATCTTCGCGACACTGTTACAGCAATGCCGCACCTTCGACGATCGACGATCGTGTCTTTCGTTACGATTTCCACGACGACGAACCATCGAGTCCGCGCTCCGAGAGCTCGACAACCGCGACTTACTCGAATCTACCGAGTCCTCTGATAAGAGAATCGTCGAGTAGTATACCGACTACTGTAGCACCTCCGCCTCCGGTAGTCTACAGAGATTTGAAACCCGGCAGAAAAACGAGCGACTCGACCTCGATAATAAGCAACGAACCTTCTCCCGGTTCTGTTCTTTCGATCCCGGAAATAAGCTCCGCGGAACATTCGCCAGCCGAACCTCCCAGTATTAATCGTAAGCTCAAACCACCGTTGAATAAACCAGCTATCGACGGACCTCTTCAACTCGCCTCTCCACCCGGAAGAGGAAGAATACGAGCAGCGCCGAGCCCAACTCCACCGTCCCTCGGCCACACGACGCATCATTCAACCTCGGATGAGGATAACAACGCTCTTGACGACAAAGAAGAGGTATTAAAGACTTTCGTGCGAAGATTAAATCCTTTTTTTGGAGTCTTCGTTTATTTTGAACTGTTACTAATCGACTTTTTTCACAATTTCAGATATATTACTATCAGGATCACAGCACATTTATTCCCGCTTCGAATCGACGGCTCGCACTGCAGTATTTGGATCTCGATCTCGAAGCAACGGAGAGTTTCGTATCTTCCTCTCTGCCACCCGCCCAATCACCCCCAAATACGACGGTTTACAAGACCGTGGATTTCCTGAAAACCGAGGCTTTCAATCGTACGCGGCAACTTGTGGAAGAGGAACGAAACAAATCGACCGACGAATTGGCGTGAATATAGATCCTCGAGGGTTGTTTCTGCTTTTAGCAGGAACGCAAGTATTTTTCGTAAAGACTTTGATCACAGTAGAGAGCAAACAAGCGGGGATATCAATCGCGATCCTAGCATTTGTTTTTGAGAAAGAAGGCGCTGTTACTTTTTTTTCCGAGTAACGGCGACGAATAGCAATATTTTATAAAGGGCCAAAAATATTATGTTTTAAGTGAAACGGAATAACCGAAAGAAAGATTTTGTCGGGGGAAGAAATGAACGTGCAGTTAATGGCCGAGTGACATTTTTAAAGCTGACTTTTTATTAAGTAGCAGATATATATATATATATATATATATCCATATATATGTATAAAGAATTAGATTTTACAGTGGTAAATTGTCGTAGGAAATACGACTTTTACACAATTTTTAACTAAGTTTTAAATATCGGAACAGGCATTTCTTCTGTCTATGATGCACCATTGGCAACGAATCACAACGCCTTAATTAGACATTGAAAGATTTTTATCATCCGGACAACCACTCGGTTTGAGGAAGTTCTCGTAGGACAAAATTTTGCTCGTTGATACTGTTGCTATGATTAATTAGTCGACTGTTGTACATAATTGTATGTTCCAAAAAAGAGGCAACGGTCAGAAAATGCAATTTTCTTCTTACATGCATTGTTTAGTGGATGTATTTAGTGCAATTCAATGATCGATACTGATCGCAGCCTCTCGTGTCACTCTCGACGCACGCATATTGTATCGAAGTATTTTTTATACTACGTATTCCGTCTCTGCACGTGCCGGTACAACTCAACGAATCCAAACGCTTTCATTCTTTTTTGTCATTGCCCATAGCGATCTCTCAGGGCAGAACGAAGGGAAAATAATCGGCGCAATTCACGATCCTCTTTCATCTGTTTTACGATGAAAAACGTATACGTGCATGCCATATAATTCATTGTATATAGATTTCGCGGATATGTTATATAATTATATAGTTTATATTCGTGATATATTTAATTACATATAAAAACCTACATACACACACCCACATGTTTGTATGTGTAGTAGATATATATATGCATACAGTTTTTGCCTAATTTTTATACGGGTTTTACGACGAAGAATTTACTATTTGTTTTTCAAGTAATCACTGCGAGTCGTCATTGTCGTTCTTCTTCAATTTGTCGAATTTGTGGCAAAGCAAAATCTGCGTATGTTAAACGAACGATCAACGCATAGGAATTCCTTTCTAAAATCTACGCAAAAGCTTGGAATTTTAATGAACGAGAAACATATCTGCAATATCGTACAAATAAATGGAAACCAATGAAGCAACAGTGGTAAGGTGGTAGCAATTCTTTTTTTTATCGAATTCTTCCGTATTTATTCTAATTATGGATGGAACTTTTTTTTAGTGGCACGATGAGGTGATTATTGATAGAATTTAGGGCTTTAACGAAACTGCGCGGTGCCGATACACGATAATCGGAAGGAAAAGTGTTATATATATATAAAATTTCTGTGCTCGTTAATACCTACACCTTCGGGCAATTCCGCGATGCGCACAACATCCGATTACTCAGTCGCGACTTGGCCAACTTGTACGCTGGAATCACTTCGCTTCTGCCATTGGGGAGTAGAAGATGTTGAGTAGAGTGTACTTGGATTATCGGAATCATCCGACGTAAGTAAATTATTCTTATGCGTTCAACTATTAACTGTTTATGTTCTAAATTTTGACAGTAATGTGGAAAAACATTTTTAAAACAAAACCATAATTTTTGCTTAAAACTGCCCGATGGTGAAGCTCCGTATTAATAATCCCTGCCATTCTCAATCAATCAATTTCTATTTCCGTACGCAGTTGTCGGCTTCGAGCTAAACACATTTTGGACAACATAAATAAAAATTGAAGAATCATTAACAAAAAATTTTTTTAATTAATTTTAGTCATTAATCGATACAATGCCTCCATAATTAGAAGAATTATGTGACGTGATGCGTCACGTTGTATTATGTTATACGCGTGCACGATATTCATTGGAAATTTGTGCGCAATAATCCAGCACTGTGCATTACTATAGAGGTATATACGAAAGTCACGTGCGTGCGACATTGCACCTATAGATGTAAAGAGAGCGTCGGGGTCGCACGTGAACGGCAAAACACGTGCACGTTCTACTGAATGTATAGTTGCAAAACTATCCGGTATGAAAAGCCAAATGAAAGTCTGCCGTATGCCGGACATATTTCACATCAATGTAGTAGGCGCTTCTCTCAATTTATTATATAAAAAAAAATTATAAATACATCATTTTGTTTACAGATCAACGCGTAAGCGGACTGGATGTAGCTGGGAATCTGGGTACCGCAGGAGATGAGTTTGCACTTTCGGCACGAACTTGGAAATTCTTTGACTCGAGCTTAATCACTGGAGCAGACTTTAAGATTTCATAAACTTAAAAAAAAATCATTTAAATTTCTTCTCTTTCAAGCCGATATGCTGATCGTTCGTGGCAATTGCGAGACGCGACTGATCGAAAACACCCCTATTTTCTTTTCCTTCGTCACCAAATGAATTTTCTTTTCGGTACACGTGATTCGCAGGTCTTACACGTGCTTCTAATCGTGTCAGGGACGTTCACGTGAACGTCCTACTCCGTATCACGGTATATACGTTCGATATATCCCTCTCACCGTTCGCGTCGTGCACCAGAGAGTCCGCAAAGCCGTTCACTCTTAGCCGTTCAAGTAGACGAAACTTTTTATAAACGTACTCACGTGCTGGTATCGATTCACGTTCCAACGTACCAATAAAACGAACCAGCCGGTACGAAACGATCAGCAACCGGTGGTTTGAGGTGATCCAATCCGAATCGTGAACGTAAACGTTTCAACGAGTTTGCAAATATATATATATATATATATATTTATAAAAGTATAGATATATCATACTACCTTGGAAATTCGTACCATTTTCAAATGAAGCTACCAGTCGTCGAGCCTTTCGAATCCTTTCTCCACCCCTGATTATTGTGATCGCTATTCGCAAACGAGTCGGTCCCGGGACTGCAAGGACCCTCGACGTTTTTCTCAATCCTCGCAGTAACGCGCCAGCATCGTCTCAACGAAGCTCTCACATATTCAAGATTCTGGCAAATATTAAGTTATCACCAAGGTAACCACACGACAATTTTTCAAAGCATGAATTAATTATTTTACAATGAATCTTGAGTTATTCAGAAAATTGATCGAACTGCTATACATTTTTCAGATGCAGTCACTAATGAACGCGGCGTCGAGGACCTTTCTCACCCGCGACGGAGAATCTTCGGTCACCGGATTCACTCAGACATTGGACAGTACACCATTCAAGTCGTTGAGTATCGACGATATTCCCATCGAAGATTCAACGACCGTAGTCCCCGTTACAAAGGATTGCAGCAAACTCCAAAGATTACGATTTAAAAACACATCGCGTACGTCACTGGACGGTAATGAAATGTCCTTTTACCTGATAATCGATTATTTTCAATGTAGTATAGCTGAAACAATTTATAGATATCGTGACGCTCGTGAATCGTTGCCGTTTTCTTCGTGAATTGTCACTGTCGTACTCGATGCTGAGCGACGATCTTCTGTTCGCATTGAGCACCAAGGAACACTGTTCTCTGGAGACCGTAAGAATCGAGGCCCAACCCGATACGAAACCTTTGCCAAGAATCAGCGACGAAGCATGGTTCGCACTCGAGAGTCACTCGCCAAATCTCAACGTCGTTCTGTAAGTTAAATATTTAATCAATACGTTATGAAACAATTTAGTAAGTCAATGCATTTACAGAACGTCATATCTGTCGGACGAGGATGATTACGATCCACTGTTGGCTACCTATGTCCCGATAACTCATCTCTATTTCGGAGGTGACGTACCAGCTCCAGTAATTCATCGAATCGGCGAAAATTGTTCTCGTCTTGTTGAGCTTGTCATCGGGTCGTATGGGCCTGGTGTCATAGACACCGATTTAATATCAGCAGCAAATGGTTGCCCTCGTCTTTCCACCGTTGGTCTTGGCGACTGTGAAATTACGTGAGTGGTCGATAAAAACTTTCTCGACAATTTGTCAATTCTTCTTATTCGCTTGCTTCAACTTTTTCTGTTTTTGAATACAGATGTTCCGGTCTCGTTGACTTTGTTTCTCGTTGCTGCGAACGACTGAGGGTACTTTACATATGGGAAACTTCCCTCATCGAAGACTCCGAATTGGGTGTTACCGAAACAACAGCGAAGGTATCTCGACTTTTAGGTCGTTCGTGGGCACCTGAGTACGTTCCACCATGGTGATAAAAATTTCGTAATTTCGTGGGGCGAGAAAACGGCTTGGCGCTGCACTTCGTATACACAGATCATCAAAATTATTCAGTAGAATGTTAAAGACTTTGTTTTTATTCCGTCAATTGATGAAAACTTTTTACGGCACAAAGAAACATCGTGGAAGACTCGCGGATTTGATGAAATTTACATAAGTACGTATACAATTTGTGAAATTTTCGTTTCCTTTCGCTTATCGTTTTGAGATTCCGAACATTCAGCTAGCAGAAATGATCTTTCATACCAAAAAATATAAACTTTATTGAATGATATTATTATTTTTTTTCTTCTTTTTCGTTTCGTCAGAGGTAATAATTATAAAATAGAATAATATCACTAACTGTCGTTAACCGTCGTACTTAGTAGATATGTATAATGTATAATCATTTGTGTGTTATATATAGCGTATGTAATAATATCTATATACGTAGAGTTATGTACACACTGATGTAATAATGGTGTTACCGTACAACAATAATTTATGGCTACACTTTCCATATCATCCTGAATTATTGGCCATTCGATTTTCTTATTATCCTTTCGACACTTTTTATCTTTTTTTTTCTTCTAGTGAATTAAAAACCTCGTTCCGGATAAAATGCTTCTGGGGCATTTTCAATGCTACTTCTCATTTATGACTAATTTGACGATCTACAGACGCATAGCGCTCATCAGTCTTGTGTCCTAGCGGATAATGTGTCAGATTATTGTTGTTATTAGTATTAATATTATTAATTTTCACTCGCGTCAAAGTACAATTTTTTTCGCGAAACAAACTTGTAATGTCCAAACGAACGTTTATAAAATCAGGTAACAAACTCGGACAGCATTGCCGCGTCGACGAATGATTGTCCGTACGAATTAACGATAATCGGGTGTTTCATTTTTAATTATCCAGGCGATAAAACAATCGCGATCAAATTCAACAAAAAATGTTCGACAAATCGAAACATCTTCACCTTCGTCCATTCTGTCTCGTTACTCTATATCCGTACAGTGGGGCTACGCTGTCAATAAACGATGATGCGCATCATAATTCTTCCCAAAACTACTAATCACAAATATACGTTTTACTTTTTAAATATTCGAAGAGCGTGAACAAACGATATCGTTTTTCTTCTTTTAGCACCAGCTTGGCCTATCGATTTACGTCGATCGCTACGCACGTTCGAGCAAGGCTCGAAACGAGGCAGTTTTTGTTTGAGTAACATTCAGTAATTCTTTTCTTTTAAACCACTAATCAGGGAGGACAAACGATTATTGTTTGTTTAGAAATGATGGGCTATTTGAAAGTATGTGGACGGGTGCATCGGCAAACGATGACGAATATTTTCTAAATGCCGCGATCATAGTCCTCCATCCTTTGCAGTATATATATATACAAATACGGGAAATGTTGATCTCTCTGACGAAGATCGCTTCGTCCCTATTCACCATGATTTCTTAGGTGTATTAGACCGTGTGTTATAGTTATAACGTTTTGTCAGAATTGGAGCAAAACTGGCACCTGCCATTTGTTTTTTCTTTTTCTCACTTTCGGGCCGACTTGCACAAAGTGGAAAGGCCTAAACCGTTCCGTTTCTCAACAAATATCCGAGTCGTGAGTATCAATCGGGCATATCTATGGACACTATAGGCACCACAGGTTTCGTTAGGTCAACCTTTTGTATATGTTTTTCGTTCTTGTCCGATACCATAGGCTCTGTAGGCTGTTGATCCTGATCGCTTCGTGGTTGATATGATATATTGCCATATTCCTGAAGAAACGGACAGAGACTCAGTAGGAAGTGACAAAAGTCTTTTCGTATGCCAAACCACCCTGAGAAAATGAGTATCAATGTTAATTGTCTTTAACAGTTATTAATTCGAGTCACAAGCCAAAATCGACGATCGGATAACTTACATCGATTTCCACCTTTTGCACTAAATGACATGAATATCAATGTCACATGAGATAACAACAAAGGAGCAGCTACGGTCATATAATTCAACGATATATCACCATCCAATTTATTAGCTAGCAACACCTGAAAAACAAACAATTTGTCAAATGAACCTGAATATGCTTTGGACCAAATAGTCAGGATCAAAGAGTACAATCGGCGACTCACCTGAAAGACTAGGACCGAAACGACCAAAAAGGTGTACGCAACAACCGAATTGCGATACGTTCTTCTCACTCTGGCATTGACTTGTCGAGCTCTAAGCAAAACGGCAACAAAAACTATCAAATAAAGCACACCTACGAGAGACAAACAGAGAAGTGCCCATAAAGGTACAAAAACGACCTCCCAACTCCATGTTATAAATTTGTCTAATCTGAGTGCCAGGAAGATAAATTGTAAAACATTCACTGCGCAGAAGAGCTCCAATTCAAAGGAACGACCATGTTTAAGAGCCCATATGCAAACCTGGAATAATCAAACGATCGTTATAACATATTTTTCTCAATATACGCCAGATATTGTATTTTTTATTTCTAAATCGTGCATCACTCACAGCTATCGACATGATGGAAATGAAGATCAACGGTATGAACACAAGGATCCACAAATGTCTCTTTGACTCCAATTGGTCACATACCAGTAACTCGAACATCAATAGGATAAGATGCAATGCCAATGTTATTAGCATTGCTTTGTAATGAACGTAAGCATCTCCCTCTAGTCTGGAGTGAGGATGCCTCCACCAGACATAACTTCCTATTGTGGCACCCAGAATTACCATACCCTTCCAGAACCATATGGGACTGAAGATAGTCCAGTAGCTCCATTCTATGTAGCCATCCAGACGTAATGCAAATAGGGCAGTGAATACCATCATACAAGAATGAAGAAGGAATTTGCTATAAGGCGAAGAAAATTTTTCTCAAATTATCCCAACATACTACGAGACTCGATTCTTTAAAGGAACAGGAATTATATGTAGGGTTCTTATGATTTTAGGAGTAGGTCATGATTAATTTTATACAGTCATTGCGGTGACAATGATGGATGTACAAAACACATAAAGCATGCCAGTAAATTTACTAAAATCATTGCCAAAGGCAAGAAATTTCTGGCATTGGGGATAAAACATGCTAAAGAAATTTTCATTGTTCCAAATGATTTTTGGAATACGTGTATTTCATGGATGTAATTCGAAATGATCGATGTACATTTTACCTGGGGTTGAAGTCTTGAAACAAGGTCTGTAGATTCATGTTTTTTTAGGGGGGTCACCGAGTAGGCCAATTATCTTTCATTCGTATTATAAAGTATTTAAACTTTTGTGTTAGGTTATATCGTCGCTTGTTGTTATCACTAGTGCGATTTTTCTAAATTCGAAAAAAGGATTTTTCTATCCATGGACAATTGCGACCGAATAATGTGAAATTTTTAAGTAGATGTATAAATAAGTGAATACTAAAGAAAATCAGCTACCGCAGATATACTTTGCGAAAAAACGTCGGACAAGGCTGACTTCTAGGTTGTCCGATACCTCTGCGCGATGACCAAGCATATAGACCTCCGTGACATTAGTCACAAAGTTTATTTTTTAAAATATTCTTTCCGATAAATGATAGATAGGAGTCCCAAATGATAGAAGCTTCGGGAATACCTATAGCTTGTATTGAGCAATAACCATTTCATCCCAAAATATATAAAATTCTAATAACTAATCAACTTGTACGGGATAATGGAATATATAATAGGATATCTAATAGTGACGAGTAACCGGTAATTATTCTGTTTAGTTTTATTATTTGATGAAAATGGCATCAATTCGTGGAACACATGCTTACTCTTGAGAATTTTATTATTTGGGAGTTGTACTGGGACGTGTTTGGGAGTTGCGCATTCTTAGTTCAACGCAGAAAGTATCGGTTCGCCTAGAGGGCAGATCTATCGCATAGATTCTCGTGGTCGCTCATAAAAAAACATACGAGCGGCTCTCTACATTTGTGTGTATCCAGTGATCTTAGTGTATTTCCGTTTGAGCAAACGGGTCTCTTTCCGTTTGTAAACTTAATCATGGCGGTGGGGAAAAATAAGGGGCTCTCGAAAGGAGGCAAAAAGGGAGTCAAGAAGAAGATGTAAGTGATTAATATTACGTTCGTAAAATTACGTGCAATCTTGAAAAACTATTATTGTTTTTAAAAACTTTTAACGTTCAGTGATGTTTGTGATTAAACTGGATTAATCAGACCCTCCCGTACCTTGGACAAATCGACATGCCGTCATTATGCCCAAATATCCTCGTTGTCTTTCGTTCCTATCCATCTTTTAGAACAATCTTATTACTAAAGATTACTCTTAACACGATTTATTGCATGAAATCACTAAATTCCAAGAACCAGACTTATATTAAAGACCGCCCATTCTTCGGTGTCTTGAGACATTTATAGTCTGCGATTAACCATAATGTTCGATGATCAGTTTAATTCATTGAATGAGTGCAAACAAATGCAATGAACATGTGTTATCCTCCGAAAAGATGAATTTTTATCTATCACGAAAGAGCCGGCCTTTTTATTATTATTTTGATAAGTACACGAGTATGTATTACGAGAAATGTTCAACTCTATTTCTATGATTTCAGTGTGGACCCTTTCACCCGTAAGGATTGGTATGATGTGAAAGCGCCATGCATGTTCACTACCCGCCAAGTTGGCAAAACTTTGGTCAACAGAACTCAAGGAACCAGTAAGTTCTTGTAATAAAAAGTATACCCTAGTAGACATTCTCGAATAAGGAATCAAAGTTTTTTACAAAAACAGTCAAGTTTCAATGAAAGTTTAATTGTGCATCACTGTTTTAAAACAAGGTTAATATTAAATCTTGCGATACTTCACAATAGTCGTTTTCTTGCTAATCCATTAATTTTAAACATTTAAACAAATTTCATTTCGTCATAAATGCTTTGAAACAAAAATTACAAATAAATAATTCGTTGGAATTGCCAATTCTGTAAAAGGAATCTTATATATGTGAAGTATTTGCACCTTGTGAAAAAACTGTCTAGCCAACATATTTCTCGAGTAGAAAAAATAAGCAACCCCAGCTTCGGTATAGTTTAATCACGACTATCCTGACGTTTAGCGTTGCAATATTAAAATGCATACAGATACCACGACCTTACCTCGATTTTGGTAAAGCCGAACTATAATGTCGCTACAGAATGGAAAAAAAAAGACGACGGTCTACTCATTGAAATTTTTTTTAAGATTATCGTATATCTTAACATATCAATCGTCATTGGGTTCTTCCAGAGATCGCATCCGAGGGTCTGAAGTTTCGTGTATTTGAGGTTTCCCTTGCTGATCTCCAGAGCGACAACGACGCCGAAAGGTCCTTCCGTAAATTCCGTTTGATCGCGGAAGATGTTCAGGGACGTGCCGTGCTTACCAACTTCCATGGAATGGACCTGACTACGGACAAACTTCGTTCCATGGTCAAGAAATGGCAGACTCTGATCGAGGCTCACGTTGATGTCAAGACCACCGATGGTTATTTACTGAGAGTATTCTGTATCGGTTTCACCAACAAGGACCAGATGAGCACCAGAAAAACGTGTTACGCTCAACACTCTCAGGTACATGGATTTTTTACGCTTCATGTTTGAACATTATTGTTTATTATATCGGTATTAAATATTTGAGAACTGGAATCTATAGAATATAGCGCAAATGGAGATCCATTGAAATTTTCGATAATTTTTGTGGATGGTTTTTTTAAACATTGCGCAGATGAATGCGCGCTCTTACCACGCCACTCTCTATGTATGACAATGGCGATATGCAGTGTAGCGACAGTACAATCCTTCGTAAAGCCTTAATTTTAATCAAATGACATAATTTGTTGGTGTTTAAACAATTTTGCTTATTTTAATCAGGTGCGCCGCATCCGAAACAAGATGGTCGAGCTCATCACTAACGATGTGGCTAAAAGCGACTTGAAGGGTGTCGTGAGCAAACTTCTCCCCGATGCTATTGCTAAGGACATCGAAAAAGCCTGCCAGGGCATCTACCCCCTCCATGACGTTTACATTCGCAAGGTACAGAATTCATTTTACCACGACAATGTCTCGGTTTACTATCGGCTCTCTCTCTATATATTTCTCTATTTAAACATGAATGTCATTCGTTCGTCACAGGTCAAGGTCCTCAAGAAGCCTCGTTTCGAATTGAGCAAACTGCTCGAACTTCACGGCGATGGCGGTGGTGGAAAGGGAGGTGACGGTGGAGAGTCTGGCTCGAAGGTAGACAGGCCCGAGGGCTATGAACCACCTGTACAGGAATCCGTGTAAAACGACCGAACCGGAATACTTTTAAAATAAAAAGAAAAACAAAACACTAATCCTGTGTCTATAAACATTTATTATCCAATTTTACGCCGAACAACTTTTTTTAATATTTTGCGTCTTGTTATATATTTGGTTCAATTTACAGTACGTTGGATATTCGAAAGATACAAAGCTAAAAAAAAAGTGTACAGCAACGATTAGAATGATAAAGGGGCTCTGACCAGTCCCCAGCCACCGGCTAGCAAGGCACGAAAACTTTCGCTCCAGCACGACAAAGTGTAGATTACAAACACGAAGAAGAGGATCTTGGTGATTACATCCACCCACCACATGCTGCAACAAACGGATTTAACTTATTCGGGTTTTTGGCGCAATCACATCTCATGAAACAGCAATCGTCAGTTAAAATCATTAAAGTAACCGTAAGTATCGGCAAAAAATATTTTTACGTATTTTGTTGTTTACTCACACTCTCATGTGTCTTCGAGCGGCCGGTAACGTTTCTGGCAGCTCGTTCAATATGTATATTCTCGCTGATCTAATGCACGCTTCGAAATACGTGTCGAGATCCAAATCGTCACCATGAAGCTGATACGTCTTACGCTCTCTCGCATTAAATTTTTCTCGGATGAGCAATAAGTTGGTATTGTCAAAGTCCCACTGATTGTTCGCGTAGTACTCGAAAACTTCGAATCCCTTCTGTATGCGTCGGTGTACTCTGCACATACTGAAAAAAAGTACAATTCGTTGATAAGGCTTAGTTCCGTTTTCAATTATTCAACTAAATATTTCGTAAGCTTGTTTCAATTTGTAAATCCTCTTTTTGTTAGAAAATCTCACATTGGTTTGTGTCCCGTAAGGAGCAACAACGTGTCGATGAGGTAGGCCGGTATCATGTGAAAAAATAGTACGCAGATGTTGTGCATAAGTCGTGAACTCTTCATGCTACCACCCGGATACCAAACAACACCGTTCAGTGGCACTTTCTCCGTGATTTTGCGTCCTCGATCGATTATCTCTCGCCAAGAGACCTGAGCACAATTGAGAGGTATGCATTTATATGAGCGACGATCGTGACACATTACGAATAATAATCTAGAAGAGTGCGATCTAGGGGGTTTTAAACCTTGAATTCGCTGCTACTCGTTAGATTGTAGACACGTTTGTCGTGCTCCTTAAAGTACAAGTAGTTCCATGTACAACCGAACATGGCATTCACAGCAACGTCGACAGGAAGATAATCTGCGTAACCTGTCTCCTGGCAATACATCGTTCTGATTACTCCTTTGCCAGCCCCAATCAACAGACCGGTCGGTCCGTTTATATTGTCGGTCCAGCCAGGAATCGGCTCCTGCCACACGGGTATAACTATACTTGGCCTGAAAACAAACGTATGTACTTGTAAATACGGCCGCCGAAAACCTACTGCGAAACGAAAGAGGAAACGTGCTTGAAGGGACAAATGCGAATGTGGATCGTAAGCTGATAGTTAAATGTTATTCCGATATCTTACCTGAGAATTATAGCTGGTATGTCAGTCATCGCTTCCTCGACGAGACCCTCTGATAACGCTTTTGTGAAAGCATATGTGTTTGGCAAATCGCCGAGAATCTTCTCCGTCATAGCTTCGACAACCTCGTCGTCCATCCATTCGACAGTCTTTATGATTTTGTGAGGATCTGCCGGTGGTGGGTACGGCTTTTCACCGAGTAACTAAAATTTGTTAATTCAACGAACAAAAAATGAATCACGTTTCAACGAGATTGTAATGGGAATAGAAGACAACGATAAATGTTGAAAGTAAAAACAAAATGAATGAAACCTTCTGATCGAGATGACAATAGGCCGTGCTGATGTGAGCAAACAGTACCAAGTGTTTCATTTCTTTAGCGAGTTGAAGCATATTTTTCGTACCACGTGTGTTGAGGAGAACGGCCTTCTTCAGTGACTCGTCAAATCTGCGGTTTAGAAAGAGATTATTTACAAGCTTCTCGTCACTTCCGGTGCAACGATTCCTGTGCACATTTCATGAAAAATGGTACGCGGTAATGAGGTGCAGAGAAAAATTTTTTTATTGACGTTTGTACATAATGACAATGACCGAAAGGTGAAAGGAGTCGGTGTTAATTCTCGAACGATTAGAACCATTGAGCAAGAAGTTTTTCAAGTCTTGGATAACTTTCGCGTTTCCATGGTGGCCAAAGATTTGTCGAGAAGTTAATAGGAAAAAAGAATGAAACAAAAAATATTTTTGCAACATACCTGACTGTAGCTGCCGCATGATAGACAATGTTAATTGTGTTACAGAGCATCTCTCGGTCCTCGGGTGCGATGCCCAAATTCGGCGCCGCCACATCACCGTTTACGATCTGCACCGACTTGTGAAGTTCGGACAACCCCCGAAGATCTCGTACCTTTTCAAACAGCTAAAATCAAAGGAATTTGTTTTTTTCGCATTAGTGTTTAATGAAGACAATTCTCTTCGGAAAACTTTCGCCCCAACTACCTCGACACCTGATCATTTTTCTTTAACGACAAAATTCCCGTAAGATTTACGTTCAAGCGAGGGGAGACGAACGGTAAAGTACGCTGATTGCAGCACATAAATATTCACCCGTATGACTTGCATCACGAGAACGGTAGCTTTCGATTTATACTCGGCCGAATTAGCATTTCAACGTTCGAGCATTATATCGAAGAATAGCCAACGCAGATTGATGAGAAAACAAAAAGAAATAAAATGGGACATTGCCGATACGTAATTTCGATGTAACTCATTACGAAAGCAGCGTTGAATATACGATTCCCTCATCATATTCGAAAAAACAATGTTCCCAATCGAGAATTTCGTTGGTCGATTAATTGTTACACCGTCGAGAATCATCGACCTCTTTATCGTCCGGCCTTTCTTACCCTCGTTGAAAAAAGTAAAAATATTTGTTACGTACTTAGTGTTTGCAGAGTTATCGGAAAAATCGAGTTCAACGCAGCTATAAGAAGTTGCGATACTTTGCGAAACGGCATTAATCGGCTCGTGGTGATAATAAACTTAGCGGCTCGAAGGGAAAGTGTACTTAACGAACACTGATCGAATCGCAACGTATAATTGCTATTTTATATAGATATGGATATAAAATATGTACATGTATGCGTAATATGCGGTGTTAAGTGCATTCGTAGATGCATGACGTGGTATAGTACATCGAGTTGTACTTTTCGACGTCGCTGACCATGTCAGCGTTACCGAGTGCGACTAAGTTTCATCACACGGATACGTGCAAATCGTGCGGTTCGCATTATCGCCAGGACCGACTCTCTAACAATGCACCATGACCGATATCATCCAATTTAAATTCTTATTAAGAGCAGAAATTAAAAAATTCCATGATTTTTCATCAACCGGTATTCGGGTTTGAAGAAAACCTGCTCAGGCCTGTTGAAGTTCGACGAAGCGTGTCGCCGTTGCTTAGTAAAATTCAAGGTGTGAACATCCGGCACGTCTATATTTATCTGGGAAGGGCCTGAAAAAAAAATCTTGTCATTGGGAGGGAAACGACATTGCCGTAGGATCAAGAAAACTCACCGCGTTAAACGAGAATTTTCAAGGACGGTAACCTTTGGGCTTGGGACACTTTTTAATTTCATTTTTCTACTTTCTCATACATCACGTATGGATTCGTATGACGAAATATGTTTTTTAAAAACGCATTTGATCTATTTGGGAAGTCTTCGATTACATCAATTTGGCCGATCATTGCGAAATAATTTTTTGTATCTCGCTAAGAACATTGTCGAAAGTTGGCGCGTAATTGACTCTGCGAGAATAGAAAAAAATGTAGGCCCATATCTTTCAAACGTTAAAATCTCTTGACATCGTGAGAGTTACATATTTACGACGGACTTTCGACCATTACGCACTAAAAACGAAAGTACTCCCCGGTACAAAGGAGAAATATATAGAAACCGTAAAATCTATAAAAAAGAACCAACACAAAGTGGTCTTATGTTGGTTACTCTCGCGTTAAGTAATCCGTTCATCAATGGAGTTCTCTAGTTTGCCAGTGCTTGCACTTGAGAGTATATTTAAAAAAAAAGAAAGTTACATGTTATACCGGTATTTGTACGGCGATTCAGGGATTACGTGTGATTCAACGCCATTGAAAATTTACCTCGAAGACATTTACTCTCTCGTTTTTTCACTCTCGTTGATTTTCCGGTTTTAGAACAGAGAGACTCGAGATAAAGTCGAGAGATAAGAGAAAGAATAATGCTAAACTCGCGAGAAGAGCCAACGAAACGCACTTTGACTCCTACAGGGGGCGCTATAACTTTTTTCTCGTCAAATTAAGATAGCGCATCCTTCGGACCAGACAGGAAATCCGTCCCGTCGGCCTTGTTTCTAACACAGTCGAACGCCGGAAAGTTATTTCACTAAATTCTGGAGATCTCGTGTGGTCGATCGACGGGAGAATTGCTCTCGGTGCTCGACACACATTGTTGCGTTGCACAGGAGATAGAGAAAGAGAGAGCAGAGAGCAAAGAAACAGCCCCAAGACGTGACATAACGGTGTCCGGACTGCGCACGAGAATTCTCTGCGGCACAATTCACTTTCACCTGACCGTTTAACGTATCATCGGTTACGAGCCCCGAGAGCCGAGGCCTTGACTCAGTTTCTCGCAAGTGCGGGAATCTTGGACACATCATCGTTATCTCACGACAACGAGGAATTTGGACATTCATTGCCAAATAACTTCGGTTCGTTCGGTAGCCAAGCAGAGGCTCGAGATTATCACACTCGTAATTCAGAAATCTGTCTTCCTCGTTTCTCATCTATTCTCAAAGTAATGCGTCTTGGAAGAGTTCTGAGAATCGTTAAAACGATTAGCGCAAAGATACGAGGTGAAAGACTAAACGATTATTCATCTTATGACGAAGATAAAGGTGCCTCTGGCTATCCGTTGTTTTCGCGCGTTTCTTTTTTGCTCAAGCTTGCGTCGAGTAGGCAATACTTGTTTACACGACAGAGCGAACGCGTTCCATTGAGAATCGTTATTATGAATTCGTTTCTAGGAATTGCAAACAAACGAAAAAAATCCCCAGGAACGATCACAACGTTCAATTTCCAGCGTCATAACGCATTCTCTCCTGCATCAGTTGCACAATATGACACAGCATCTATATCCGAATGCATTTTACTTGTTTATTTCGTTTCGTTTTACTTTTCACCCCAGTCACGTAGCTCTCGCTTTCTCTTCGTTGAGCTCGACAAATTTGTTTCGATTCGAGAGAAATGTTATGTTTGTCGGGAGCTTCGAGAACTTCTACAAAGAAGATGATATCGAGAGACGCAATAATCAGTTTAAAAAAGTGTAGAATAATTATTTTTCGACTCACCGCTGAATTGAAGATTTCGTCGAGTCGTTGTTTGGGATCTTTGCCCTTTTTAGGCCTGACGAGGAGATATACCTTCCCTACGTTCGGCATACAACGTAAGAACTTCTCTACCACGACTTTGCCGAGAAAGCCAGTTCCACCTGTGAGTAGAATATTACGACCTTCGAAGGTCTCCGCTATCCTATCCGGCAATTCCTCCACTCTCGTTTCCGACATTCTGAGATTATCTCCCGTCTGAAAGAAATGTGATAATTTAATCATACACAATCACAACGATTCGTTATGAACAAAAAGTATTTCCTCCTCTCGATAATAAGACCGATCGATCAAACCCGAGAATTATTTCTGGCGTAAGTAGCTGCAATTTGCATCAAAAGTGCCATTTGTTCTCTCGGAAAGGAAAAATTTCACGTAATACAGTTTTTTGCATTCGAAGTTTTTCTCCTTATAATTTTTTGTTTTGAGATAAACCACCGCACATCTGGTCGTGTTTGTAGCACATATGCTCGATCACGATATGAATATGATTTGAAAAAAAAGATGAAATGCACAGTCAGGATTACTTCTTGTTTCTATTTCTTTTCAATCTCGCCACAAGACGAACGGCGACGCCAGCGATGAACCGACGCCAGACTGGACTTAACGAAGGCGTTTGTAACTCTTTGGTCCCACTCTGATTAAATTACACATTAAATATAACAGTCAAAAAAAGAAGACTATAATGAAATATGTTCCTATTTTCTGTAAATAATCGTGCCTTTGCCAAAACTTTTCCTATTCGTTTTGAAGATCGATGGGAATCCCAGTACAAAGTGAGAATCGAGGAGCGTGTAAAAATGCATAATTGTAGACTTATCGCGAATCTTTGATCATTGCATACGTACGATTCATGTTTAATCTTTTATATATCTATGCGTCTACATTGAGCATGTAGCGTCTAGGATCGACCACGGTAATGTACTGTAATTCACATCGGTCGTGAGGATTCCCCTCTCGTTCACCGAGACCCTGAAGCTTAATTGCTGTTTGTCCCCCGTTGAGTTATTATCGCATGAAATGATACGTTCTTTGCATTCCGATCATCATGGTTTACTCAATAAATAAATATACACGTAAATAAATAAGTAAACAAATATAAACACATATATACCGTTTGCCCAATCCACCCGTAAAATAATTTCACGTTGTATCAAATGTCAAGAAAAACAAAACCGAACGTAATTAGATACCAATTTGTTTACGAGTGGCACACGGTCTAATCTTACAATGGTGAATTCTACGATATTCCAACATTATTTTCTTTCCTCTTTTTTTATTCAATTTCAACGCTGCGACCCTTCGCGGTTGACACGACAATTTTACGATCCACGTACAGGGAAAAGTGATTCAAGTTCTCGTCACGATTCACTGCGATATATTATTTCTTACGTGTGTAAGAAAAAGAAGGAAGCTCACTCTTGTCTCGTGGGTACGAGTTTATCATAATACCGTTCTTGTTTTACGCTAACTCTTTACATTGCACCAATTTCACTGATTTTTCTCTCAAGTACGCAACGAACATGTGGACACTTACAAAAGTTGCCAGGGTCGTATTTTTCGTATCAAACTTTATATAGTTTTATATAGAGGTATATAAGTATATTTATCATGAATTAATACCACACCGCGTACGCTTTTGCTTTTGTTGTTCGGCGAACTGGAACCGGCTCTAACGCGAGATATAGAACCCACCACCGTAGGGATTTGGTCGCTCACGCGTGTTTCGCAGGAGGTGGAGGCCAACCACTGAACGACGGATTTGATTCTTACCTCCATAGCGAGAAAATAAAACTAAATCAAATTTGTAAAAAATCTCTTTCAATTATTTTTAGAAATACCTGTGGTATTTGACTTTTCTATTACTTACCAAAAAAAAACGTGTTTATATTTTACTTTTTTTACATTTATTTATAAACCGAGCGATTTGTTTCGAATAATTGTCAATATAATCGACGCTTCGATATGCACGATTAAAAATACTCGTCGTACGTGCTCGTTCTTACGTTCTTCTTCCCGTTAAAGTACTTTGTTCTAATTCCCATGTATCTAATTAAGACGTCGGTACGATAAGCGATAATACAAATCAAAATTGTTATGCGCGCAATCGCATAAACGGTAGCTGATCGAGGTTTAAACAGCGTTACGAACGAGCGTGCGTGCTTGGATATTACGGGGCGAACGTACAGTCGGAGTTCTTTTTATTTATTCCGATACACGTGCCGCTGTGGTAAAGCGAAAGACAGGTAACTCGCTGCCCGCGTAATTCACGAGAGATCGCACGGTGCTCGTAGTCACGATTACCTACTTGCACGCTTTGTAACATCACGTACCAAGAGCGTAAGTTCATTGAGATAAACGTGGTAAGCTATATACATATGAATATTTGTATGTATACAAGAAATACAGAAATAACCATATATACGTTTATTTGTGCAAGGTATGAATCGTTCGCCAGCAGAATAACATATAACAGAACAGAAGCAATGGTGAAAAAAGATTAGGGGACGTTCAACGATTATGAGAATTATTTTTCAAGCTACGTGTACGTGACACGATCGTCATATTCGTATAAAAATTCCAGCTGCGATTGATACGAGTTGGCCCAAATTTTGTTAACGTTAAAATGATTTTACTCAGGACACGCGTTTAAGTTTTTACTTATTACGTTTGTCTCTCATTGTTCGATGAGGGAGGAATTATTTCTTAAATAGAGCGAGGTTTTTCTTTTTACATTTGATATTTGTCAAGAATTATGCGATTAATTCAGTAAAATAATTTGAATAAAAAAGGTGGAGTGGGGAAAAAGTAGAAGTTATATTTTTTTAAGTGCGTGTTATTTTAATTCGCGAACGTCACAAATTCGCGTGTACAAAGGAATAACGAGAAGAAACTGAAAGCACTAACGCCACGCACTCGCGAGCGCGTGAGATTTAAACGTCGTAAACGCTTCTTGCTTGTATCGATACCTTAGATCGGTCGCTCGTTGCCCGGTCCGAGAACACCTAAAGTAATATTCTCTACTGAATTTTTGTGCGATACTTAAATTTTGCGAATATTTTGCCACGTTATTAACGACTGGGCGTTATTTAACCAGGCCCAGTCGGTTTCTTCCATACAAAACTGTTATTCATCGCTCATGCCGTTTGCTGACGGACAGATCAAGAAATCTACTAAGAATGTGAACCAAAAAATTGACGCGTGCTCGACGTATCGGTAACGATGCCGGCGATGATTAATAATTTGATATTATTTTTGTTGAAAAGGAACGGCCAAAAAAAAATAGCCAGAAACGAGGTTTAAAAATTTACAAAATCGTCTACCTGTCTTGTAAATGCCTCGCAGGTTTCCAAACTGGCCGAGTACGGTATTGTTTGTTCGTTTGTATTTAATAGTCTTCAATCGCGATTTTGTTTTCCAATGGTCGAGCGTGCGATCCGTTAGACCGGCGAACGGATGTATAGCGTTTTCTTGGACGACTCGTTCGGATGGTGAGCCCGTTGCAGACTGAGTAAAATTTTACGTCCTCGACGTCGTCGTTGTCCGTTGTCCGGTGGCGCGGTTGAGGCGACGGTTCGTTCGGTCCAGGGCCGTGCGAACTTTCGACTCTCCGGATATACGTATTTGCTGTACACCGCTTCGAAGTTACCACTGTATGTGTTACAGGTGTCGAATGGTGGGGCGACCGGCGATTCTCCGTGCTAACGTAAATCAAATCCCTACTCCGTCCTGGAAAAAGAAGAAAAAGAAAAAGAGAAAAAAAACGATGAAAGAAAACGATCGAGTCGATTCGAAGCGACCGGTTGGGTCGCTAGAACCGATCTTGGCAAAGAATACGCTCGAGTACACGAAAATTGCATCGTACTCCCCACCTACCGATTCCCTTCTGCGGCCTGGGCGAAACTCTAACCACGAGCGATCTCATGCTGTGGACAGTCGCGTTCGAAAGGTTTACCCGTGTGCTGTAACACGATTACTCGATCTTGAGATCTAATAGGAGTTGCCTACGTCTACCTTGACGCAGCCAATGAATATAGTCTAACGTTATAATTCAATTTACATCGAATTGAGTTTGTCTTTTTCTTTTTGCCATACGACGCAGGTGTTTGGGGTCCTCGAAAAAAAAAACGAGATGCAGATCCGCCATCCGACCCTAATTTATCATGGGTTGTAGATTTTTTTATCTTATTCCAGACCTTCGAAAAATTCTTGAGAACTTCTGCTTAGAATTTCCAGACGTGATAGTTTCGAATTTGCTTAGAGGTGCAAATTATTGCCGAAGAATCTGAAATAATGATTGAACAGTTGTTAAAGAAAGTAGTACGGAATAGAGAGTAAACGAGAGATACAGGGGGTAAGACGAGGTGACTGAAGATATCGATAGAATAATTCAAAAGCTTCCTCACCTATGACAAACACACCTTCCTTGAACCTTGTACGACTAAATAGCGGTAGAGAACGATCCCTCTTTCTCATTGTTCCGATTCCTTCCAATCGATCGTAAGCCGAGGCAACTACATCCTATATATAGCAATTGAATTAAAATCACGTTGCCAAATTCGGTGATTGGGAAAAGTTCGCGATAAATCTGTCGTAATACGTGTACTCTTTATGACATTCCGGGAGATCTCGACAGTTCGCAATTGTACAGAAAATAAATCAACTATAAAAATGATTTTGTAAACGACACGCAAAAAACAAAATTCAAAAAAAAATTCCTGGTTGCGTAATATGATTTATGAGAAACTAGAAAAAGACGGGTCGACCCTGTGGGCATTCAAAGTGCATTCGGATTATATCCAATAACAATAAGACATTCTTACCAATTATGTTCTCGATCCAAAGGCGAAAAGTCATTGAAGCTATTCGTATAACAAATATCGAAAGTCGAGGTCTTTGAAAATAGCGTCGAAGGTCTTTTTTATCCACGTTACTTGAACCATCCTCGTATTACAAAGGTAGACGAAATAATTACGTATCTCGAGATAAGAGCCCGTCTCGAGTCATCAGAACTTCTTCAACCTTCGAACGCCACTAGCGAGCGTGGGTATCCCCACCTTTCGTATCATAAACATACCTATATACATCATGGAAATCCTTCGAGTAGATGTTCGCCTTTAAATAAAGTATTTCATGTTTTATTTCACGTACAAAAAAATCTCTAATGTCGCCGAAATAAGGAATACCTGTGATCACAGCATCATCATCTCTCGTAAATAGTTTAACGACTCTCTTAGCCAAACTTTCTCTAATGACGGGATGTTTCTTTCTGGTGTAATTGGCCGCAAGGTCTTTTCCTCTTGGACTTCCCTAATGAGATATATCCTCGAGGATACGAGCCGCATCGAGGTCCTTGGGACGTCAATTCGTAATTTCGATTTTGATTGTTCAACCTCGCTATGGGCAAATAATAAGAAAAAGAAAAGTTATTATCGTTCAAATTGACCAATTTTTTTATGCGGCATAATATACGTTACGAACATTACGCTCGTACATAATATTTTATCGTATTAAACAAAATTATTTAGTTACCGTTTTGTAATTTTATGAATAGGTGGACCGAGGCGCTATTGCAAATACGAATTAATTGGGTGCCTATGTTAACAGATCAGTTCCATGAAACAAATTGCGTCCACTGGAGGTTCGTCGTCGTCCAAGAATTTTACGCAATAGCTGGAACAATAAAATATCTATTATTAGCATTAATACGCTTGTTATTGTTTTTTATGTTTACTCGTTTTTATAGTCGACTCACCGACTAAGATGAGGGGACACATTTGGAAGTGGTCAATCACCTTTGGCTCGGACCGCCTGGATGCATTTAATAAATACAAGTTTCTTCAAGATACGAGAAAAAGAAAGAAAGAAAGAAAGAAAGAAAGAAAGAGTCGCCGCGACTCTTTCTGGGAATTCTACTGCAGTATTGAAAATAGAAGGAGTGGACTGAAATTGATAGTCTTTGTCCCGTCCACCAAGGTTTGGGCCTTCTCCGGGACTTTCCATGTAATATTTTTCTAGTCGTGGAAATTTTTCTTTCCCTCTAGGTTTATTATTTTTTATAAACCTGCCTACGAGTTTTCAAGGTCGTTCGAAGGTCGTCCGGAGCTTTCTTGCCATGGTCATAAATCTAATGAGTTTGTTTCCGAAGAATCTCTGCGCAAGCTCTCTACAATTGCATACAACTTAAAAGTTAAAAAAGTCGAGCGGTTTTTATCGAATACTTGAGATAGGGAGAAAAAAAATGCATCGTCACTTTTCACGATCGCAACCACGGGCTGCGGTCGCCTTTCGATACATGCACGCTTCTCGACCTCTATTACAGTGACGCAATTTTATACTTTCGTGCGCAGCAGCCAGCACACACATACGCACATACACGATAAGCATAAGTCCCGCGTCTCGTCGGGCCCCGACGAAGAATCAACGGTGGGGGCAGACTCGAGTATATAAGAATTTCAACATTTCAGGATGCCAGCTAAGCAAGCGACATGACGCTCTCCACGTCTGTCGATGTTGCCCCCTCCCGCCGCCTTCTCCTTGTTCCTCTCCACGTATCTTGATCGCATACTTTTATACTTAATCCACTGCACGTTATGTTATACCTTCACTTTGTGTCTATGTCTCTCCGTCTCTCTTTTCATCCAGATGTAAATATTTTCAAAAAAGCCCAAGTCATTTGAGAACATTTTAAAATAAAGTTTTTTTCCACGCCTCGAGTTACATTGTATTCCGACATTTAAGCTTTGACTTTTATGCGTTTCTTCCGGCCTGATTTGTGCAAATGATTTAGCAAAATTACAGCAGAATCGTCCGTGCGTTCGCAATTTAGCATTTCGCGATTGTGAATTGGCAAAGGTTGTAAAATCAAAATAATCGATGCCGTGAATAGTCTGAATATTGTTTTTTTCGAGTCTGGTTTGTTATATGATAGAAAAACAACGAGTCCGAGCCTCGTAAGTGATAATTTACCATCGAAATGGTCAACAACCTCGTTATATTATTTCGAAAATTATGGGTCTTGATCACGCTTCCAAACGTCCAGTTGATTACGACACACGTTCGAATTTCGATCGCGCGAACAGTTTATAAAATGGTGATACTTAATGAGGAAGCCGTATATGGTCCTGATAGTATAATTAGCATGATATTTTTCCTTTCGTTATTTCGACGATAGATGTTTCGAACGATTCTAAAAAACGAGCGAAGAAATAATCATCCGGGTGATAGTTACACATGTTGTTTAATGTTCGCTCACTGACGTACACGTGTGACAAATTATTACGACGCTGACCCATGACTTCGACAGAATGGGCCTACGAGTGAAGCAAGATGTGGTAGATAGTGCGAAAATAGCGAGACCCAATGTTCTTAGAGAATCTTAAATAAAGAAGGAATGGATTGAGTATTCGTAGTTTGTGAATATTAAACGTTTTATCGTCAGATAAATCTGCATCTGTGTTTATGATTTTTTAAGGAAATAGTTTCTAACTTACAAAGTGAATGTACGAAGGAATGAAGATTAAATATGTTAGATTAAAGTATAATTAAATCCTTAGTTCGTGAATTATATCATAGTCTAATGTTATAGACGCAAAGTCCATGCGCTGTCGAAAATATTCGATAAAATTTTCTGAACAATATCGAAATATTCAAAATTCATTGATTTCTATCAATTCTCTGGTTGGTATTCTCAGGCGATTGAGCCAAGAATAACCGAACCAAGCCAAGAGTCCGACAAACAATATTTTCAACAACATATCAGCGACGTAAAGATACTTGAAGACTTTTCGCGCATGCGGCAGTGTCGAGGGATCGTCCTTGAGGCAAAATTTTCTGGTTCCGAGGATGTAAATCTTCAAATATTCATCCCAATCGAAAGCTTTTGTGTCCATGAAGAAGGTTTCTCGATCGTCGGGGCTTAATTGTTTTTGCAAGTATTTCATTTCATCGTTCCTGTAAATAAGAAATTTTTAAATCAACGTAATGAGATTTTTATCGTCGTTTGGGCGGGCGCAATTTATGCTCGCGAAACACCGAAATAACGCGTTTTGATATAATCTTTTGCGAGTTACGTATTCACGAAGGATTCGCTCGAAAATTAAAACGAAACGACATATTGTTTTACCTGTATGAATAGAGCAAAAGAGAAATTTAACTTCTCGGTACTATCCAAAAGATTTGCTCATCGAAGCGAACGAACGACTCGTCGCTGATTATGCAAACATTAGTCATTGAATGCGCATGGCTAACGCCCTTCGGCGACATACTTTTAGCAGATGAATGTGACATTTGCGTCTTTGTTTAGTGTCGAACGTTATGATTATATTACAGGTGAGAGTCTCACCTGAGTTTTCCAGCGGTAGACACATTTGCAGTTCATCACTCCATTAAGACATTCTCTTTCATTTTAGTACGTAAACAATAAGAGAGAAAGAGAAAAATTTCATAAGGAGAGAAAGAAATACGTACCGGAAGATCCACTGTTTAGTCGTGTAATAAATCAGCAATTCGAGGCCAGCACTGACTTTTGCCTGGACTCTCACCAAGAATGGTTTTCGGCCCATGAGAATCAATACAGCATCCAGGAAGTAAGCAGGTATGAGATGGAAGAAAAGCACTATCATATTGTGCCGAAATTTATTCGCGGTCATATTTCCGCCGGGATACCAAAGTGGACCTGAAACGAATTACATTAGAATTTGATCTTTCCGTTTATAATATTTGTTTTTTTAACGTGGTAAAAACATTTAATTGTCGCATCGATTATATTAAAAAAAGATTCGTATGAAAATACTAATATTGTGTTATAGAAGAAAGAGCTTGCAAGACCGACACGAAGAACGAAAGAACATAAGCAGCGGCACTTTTGCCCCTGGTAAACGTCTTCCACGAAAACTTCGCTGTCACACTGTGAAGCGTTTTGTAGTCGTTTCTTCTGTTATCATTTTATAACTTCTACTCGATTATATGAATGGATTCTAATTAGTTTGTTTATTTTTAAACATATACCTGAGAAGGGATTTTCAAGAGCATGTTTTTTTCCAGTCTCAAGGGCATTATCCCAACTCAGAGGATTCTCGCCGCTCTCAGTAACGTTCATGAACAATGGCTTGCTCGGTTTCTCAACTCCGACTCTCCACGCCATCGCTATTATAGCATTTATAGCAAGATCGCAGGGAACAAGATCGGCTAAATAATCTTTATTGCAAAGCATTGTCCTTATGACTCCCTTGCCAGCTCCGATCATTAAACCAGTTGGTCCGTTCATGTTCTCGACCCAGCCGGGTGTCGGTTCTTTTAACGAGGCGACGACTATAAAAGAAATAAAAATAAAATACGATTAATAAACGACGTAATCTTGTAGTTTTGACAGATGATTGAAAAATTATTTTGTACTTATGGAAGGACGAGCAACTCCGACCGGCAAGCCACATCGGGCTACGAGGTCTTCGCTGAGGCCTTTACTGAAAGCATAAGTATTTGGCTCTTTCCCGAGTAATTCCGGTGTCATCTTTTCCATCGCCTCGTCACTGGTCGTTTGTATCATCGACAAAATGCTCTCGGGCGATATGGGTGAAGGATATGCTCTTTCCTCCAATACTTCCTCGTGGCATTGGCAATAAGCGGTTGATACATGAATGAAAGATTGTAAATTCTGGAGCTGAAATTAAAAAAAAATAAAGAGTATATTCCATTAATAATTTAGCTCGCAAGTCGTCGATGAATTTAATAACGTATTTTAATGATAAAAATGGTAGCTGTTAAATAGTTGTTTCGACACACATTCCAGTGCACTACCCGCATTATGTTTTGAACTCGAATGTACAGGGCTTGGCGTGAAGCGTATTGGGAAAGTAGTCGATTGCTCTCTTTGCTGGCGTGCGAGGCCGTTCAATTATTTTTTATTCGAGTGCGAAGGGCAATCGTGCGGGAAAATCTGGCCTGCAAAATTATATTATCGTCAAACCTGTTTTCGTGATGGTCTTGTCTCGCGTCGCGAACAAAACAAGTCCGAGACAAAGTGCGCTTCGAGATATTGCGTCGTGCGCTTTTGTTCATAATTTTCTGTCTTGCAATTTTGAAATAACCAGGGCCACGTATACGTCTCGGAATTTTCTTATCAATATTATTGATGTTATTGTATTAATGCGTATGAAATATAAATAAATAGGAATTTATGAATTTCGAATTACCTGCTTAGCAAGTGCCAATACGTTTGATGTGCCACGTGTATTGAAATTTACGGCCGACTTGAGTGGCAAGTCGAACTTGACATTAGCTGCCATGTGAAAGATCACAGAAACCTCTTTGACCAAGAGTTCCGTGGTCGAGGAGGAGAGTCCAAGACCATCGGCCGTAGTGTCGCCCGACAGAACCACCAAGTTCTTCAGTCTCTCGGGAAAAGTTTCACGAAGGTTCCGGAATGGTTCTTGCTAAAAATAACAAATATTTTTATACCAATCGTTGATTAACATTTTTTTCAAACTTGATTCAAATTGATTTTATTTTCTCGTTTCGTATGACCGAGTTGTAATAAATCATTTTTTCAATAAACATCTTATTCTTTGTAATCAAATTTATTTCAACATTTACACAGACAACCTGATGTAGAATTATTTTTTTCTCGAGCCATTAAACTGTTGTAAAGGGACTATGGCCTTTAACGACCTTTTGCAATTAAGTTCGATAAACTTTGTTCCGACCCGTTTGGACTCTGAATGAAGCCGAGAGATTTTTCGTATCTTTTGAAGTAAATACTCGAACAAGGACATTTTTTGTTTGCTATCTAAAAATACTAATAACAACATACTCGCTCATAAATCCGACTGTATTAATAATGTCTGTGATTTATTAATTCGACGACATTTTCTTCTAGTGATTATATCATATAGCAGACCCGGAAAGTTATCGTCACCAATGACCTACGGGAAAATCCATTTATACCAAACCCGTTCAAAGAATATAAGACCTTACGCCATCGGTTGGGTCAAACTAATTAAGAATTTCGGAGTTTCTTCGAGCAGAGATTTTATATAGTGATTTCAGTATGGATAACATAATATTAAATATGACGCGAGTGAGAATCTTATTTTTCTATTCATAGTTGAATGAATCGCCCGAGCGAACAGAGTTTTCCCTCAAAGTACGTGTGTGTCTCCGGTAATACGTTGAAAATACCAATGGGTATTGAATCTCGCTATTTTCCCTGTGCGATAAAGAGCTCGTCGACAAATGTAATACGTGCGATAAGCTTGAAATGATACGAATTAGACTGTTCATTCGGGCGCACAAATTCTTACTAGTCAGATTTTCCAGTAAACGCGAATTACCAATTGTATATTTTTGAGGCGGTGAAACTTCCTTTCACTCGATTGACGATGCATATACGAAGTGTATATGCAATTTAAGTAAGTATTCATGCGATTTAAAAATCTATTTCACGTACATTCCAACACAAAAGTACTCCGAGAAAAACCGCATCCGGAAAATGTAATATTAATCGATAGGATGAGCGAAGTGACGATACGATGGATTTGCCACTTAAACATTTATCTTCAGGCTCGAATATCCGGGAACGGTGTCAAGGCGAATCAGACTTTCTCAAATTCTTAAACCCTTTGGATTCGATACATGTATTCCACAAACTTATCCCAGAATTAGGACGAATAGTGAGAATGGTAAAGATCGTATGAAGTAGTAGTCGATATGTGGCCTTGCGGGGAAACCGCCAATCGCATCAAATCACCTATACCATTAATTATCAGAAGTGGGAGAAGAACCGATGATTTGTTTTTAATGGCGAAAGCTCTAAAATTCCAGAAAACATAAAAATATAATATAAAACATCTTTAAACGTTATATTAATATTCTACGAAATTCATAAATATGAAAATTTCATGTACATTAGGAAACAATTTATTTCTTGTTGTGTAAAAATAAAATATTACGAAAAAAAGTGAAATAGCACGATAGCTTTAAACATCGATGAAAAGTCGTAAAAGAAGATGCTGGAATGTAATGAAAACGAGGTCAGGCGGTATGTCCAAACGTGACATTTTCTTCTATCATTGATTTTTTCATTAATCAATTCTCCGAACGGGAATCTCGTATGGGAAAGTAACATCGAGAGTGTTGTAACGATCGTTTTGCTCGAATCGTTTCGACACGTAATTGCACGAATGGATTGATCTAAACCCACGCATTACGGAAAATAATGACCATGGTGCGAAAATATCATGCACTGTAAACGCTTACCGCGTGAACGATTTTCTATTTTCACAAAAAGGTCATTGTCGTAGAAACAATCGTAGGATAAAGAAAAACATTTTTGGACATAGCCACACCGAATACAGAACTAAGAGAATATCAAGATTAACTAATGTCTTTTCGATAGTCATCTATCATTCGTGTTAAGGAAATAAGTCAATGACTAATACAAACACGTCCTGATCGGATAATGATTGTTCGAGCACACTCTTTAGTCCATTAGTCGTAATTAAAGTCTCAATGCACGTGTGGATCGTTTTGAGCTTACAGTACAATCGGAAAATTCCCACATAAGTATTTCCATAACAATGAGTAAAGCGTCCAAACGTTTGTGGCAATTTCGTGAAATTTCTCACGAGACGAATTTTGCAACGAAAATACACAATGTGTATTTCACGGGTGGAACTTTCTAGTTTTTTTGTTGTTGTTATTGTTGAAATCAGATGGAATATATTTTAAATGCAAATCATTTGCGAATTTCTCATCTACCACTGAGAATCGGTAAGTTTCTCACCTGAACAATGGAATGTAGCCTCGTTTTCGGGTCCACGCCTTTTTTTTCCCTCACGAGTAAATAGATTTTACCAACGTCCGGACAACTAGTCAAAAGTTTCGAGAGCAAAACTTTTCCCATAAATCCGGTCGATCCTGTCACGAGGATGTTCCGGTCACGAAAAAATTCGGGTATAGACGGCGTTCGATCCATTTTCTTTCTCGTCGAGCTGCAATTCAACGAGAACAAGAAATTTTATCAATTCAAATTTCAGTATTGCAAAATTGTCCGGATCTTAAATGGGAATCTTGGAGAGCGATCAGAAAACGGATAAGAATACGTTCTCCGCTAGTGTAGTTGATTCAGCAGAAAAACGAAAACGAAACGCACGAAATTAACGAAAGTCTACGATAATAGCTTCATCGCACGAATTTCGCTGACGCCTAAAAAAATAGCTGAACTTGTAGAAACGGTATACATAAAAAAAAACCATTGAAATATAGAAATATGTTGAAAGTAATAAATCGATTTCAGACTAGAAATTCGAATTCTTCTTATTTTGCCCGCGGGTCATGCGAATTTTTCAAGTAAAAATTGGACACAAATGGAACGTTTAATCGAAGAAATAATTTTGTTGATACGAATTAAACCATACTCACGAGTACCTTGAACTTTCTGCCAGTGATTCCCTAAAGTACCAAAGCTCCTTGAACAACAAAAAAATCAGAACTGTGGACGTTTCTGTGAAACCGAAAAAGTTTATCGCGTAAAAATGATTCGCGGTTGAAATAATTTTTAAACTGGAGCAAGTAGACCAAGGCGGTTGTTCACTCGCGACAGGTTGCCGGAAGACTGAAAGTAGAAGAAGTTGAGGCGAACTCGTGGTAGCCGTAGACACGCCGGTGCCCTCTGGGTGACGTTCCTTTTTCTTATTCTTTTTTTCCAACTTTACTCACCGAATCGGTACTCCTTGGGGCTAGGAGGGGGCAAATAACGCAGGTTCGCAATCGTCTGTGCTTCTACGTTCTCAGGTGTCCCAGTGTCATTGTCATCGGGGTCCAAGGTCATCGTGAACGTCAAACCAATCGAGTGTACCATCGGTCCCTCCGGATCAGTTACCACCGTCCCGATGCATTCACTTTCGGAGGTCACGCGATCTGAAGCAAAATTTCAATCGAATATCTGCTCTAAATATGTTTTGACAAATTATGATAATTTCATTACCTTTGAGATCGGATCCTATCAACTTTTTTTGGACATCTATCGGCGAAACTTTGGACCCACGAATGCCGATTAAACACAATTGTATGACGTTCGTAAAAGACGATTAATTTTCTCCCTCCACGATGACTACATTACCACTTTTATCACGGATTGAGATAGGAAAGATTTTCGTCAGTTCTTCGGATTAACAATGAAAAGTACAAACCGTTTTATTGAATATTCATTTTATACACCACCTGACAATAATATCGCTACGAGGAAAGCCCAGGATACCTTGCGAATAATTATCGCTGTCTGCCAAAATCGAATTGTCGAGCTGTACTTCTACGATTAATGATAGGTTGTGAATGTAATATTGTTCATAAATTCGATTTTTACGATCGTGCTTATGTGCAACTTCAATTAGTTCGGTGATGTATTTTCTCACCGCATGATTCTACGGGACTTTTTGCCAAAGTCCGGCATAGATAACTCGAAATTAAATAACTCAATATAAACTTAACTGCGTATACCTGTTCGCCAACTATATTACCGTTTAAAATGTACTAAAAAAAAAAGACGGAAAAGAATGAGAATATATATATAACATAACTTTGCCAATAAACCAGAACAGAAAGTGATTAGCGGAGTATAAATTTGCACTTTATTCCTCGGTCATGAATGATCGAATTTACGGCCGACATATAAATTGGCGGGTTAAAAGTTAAATACGTTTATCGGCACTTGGCTATAAAAATGAGAATTCAAAGTTTCAATTACGTACCCATCCAGCAGGGACAATAATTATCTATAGACTCGTGCAAAACTACAATTCCATGTTCAGATTTATGAAAACGAAGGTACGAATATAAAATGTAATACAAAGTGTGTTAATACCGTCATTTGAGCCCAACTTGAGACTAAAATCGCGTCTTTTCGCGTTATAAATATTCTCGCATCGGTTTAGAGTTGACCGAATAAAAGATAAACGATAGGTACGATCATTCCGGTACTGGTCCAAGTTGAGCCGAGCAGTACTTTGGTGATCCACCAGATAAGACCGAGAAGGGCTGCCTGCAGTCCGAGATGAGCCCACATGAGTCTGAAAATTGTTATTAAGCGATTAATAAAACACCAGTGTGGAAAATAGAAAGAAAAAAAAACGTATACCCAAACATTCCCTCGACTCACATATTGTCCTTGGAACGTGCTTTATTGAGATTCTTCAATGGCTCTTTGGTCAGATAAACACGAACACCTTTCGTAAGCTCGACGAAAAAGTCTTCCCACACAAGGGGTCTCACGTCGAGGGGAAAATTGCGCTTATCTTCGATCGACAGTGTCTCATGAAGTTCCAGCATGCGTCCGTTGTGAAATTTCCACTCGGTGAAGATGAATTTTTCCAAACGTCCGAGGGAATTGTTGACATTTGTGTGCAGACGAACGAGACTGCGTGATAAGAAATGGCGATGTTTTTATATTTATTTGTTTGTTTTTTCCGCAAGCATATAATTAATCCTTAGTGAAAGTAAACTCACATAGGACGACCACCGGACAATCGCGTGACCGTATCGAGAATGTAAGCGGGAATCATGTGAACGAAGATAGCCGAGATTCGATACAGCCAGATAGAAGGCAAGAGTTTCAGACGGGGATACCACACCGCTCCACAAAGCGGAAATCTGTGCAAGTAACTGTTTATCTTACTCTCGATGTTCTCCCATCGGAATGGATTGCACGTGCTCGTTGTACAATGATAGACCTTGAGGCTGGCACCACTGAAATTTTTTGTATCGAACGAAAATTTACATTTAACATTATAAATACATAATAATTAGTAAAAATGAATAAATACGTATTAGGTTTGTTAAAAAAATATATTCCACGTAACGAAGATAAGTTGGAAATTGAATGCATTTGATTAAGTGCTTACGTGTCGCTTGCAGCGTTGTAAGCCGCGACGATGAGAGCATTAACGACGATATCTACGGGAATATAATCGTAGACGAGATTTTTCCCTACCGGCAATCGTCTCACGATGCCTCTGCTCGCACCCATAAGAAAACCCTGAGGACCATTTTTCGAGATGGTCCATCCAGGAATCGGTTCTTTCCACGCTCCAACGACTGTACAACGAGTCAAAGTTTTTTTTTTACGAGGGATATTTAAATTCATAACGATCGATAGATTTTCTATGGCATTAACTTACTCATAGAGGGTCTTACGATCGCGGATCGTACACCGGCTTTGACAATCTCGTGCTCGGCTAAATGTTTCGTGAATGTGTAAGAGTTTGGATGATCTTTAATAATTTTTGAGGCTGCTTCTTCGAGCGCTGCGTTATCCATTGTTTCGACAAGTTTTAAAAGTTCGTCCACGTTCATAGGAGCGGGATAAATCTGTTCTTTGACCTCGAGAAGGTAGGAATTGACGTAAGCACTCGAAACGTGAACCAGCGCCTGAAAGAAAATCATCGTTAATTTAACGGAATAGACATTTTTATGAACGTTTTCGTTGAAGGAAATATATTCGACTTACCTTGAGATTGCGGATTTCTTGACTCAGCTGAGCTACTCGCCTCGTACCCAAGAGATTTATATCGATGGCGGACTTGAGACTCGCCTCGAAATCCAACGAAGCAGCGGAATGAATAACGATGTGGATATGTTCGACCAGAGTGAGTCTGTCCACGGAGGACAGACCCAGATTTTCCTGGCTAACATCGCCCGCCACGGGAATCAATTTTTTGAATGGATCGCTGCCCTTTTCCTCGATCAGTCTCTCGAATATCTATGCGGAAAATAAAATCTGATGTCTACGAAGTACATTGTTTCAATATATACAATTTTCGTAAGAATTTATTTTTTCTCGATAATCGAACATACGTTAAAAAAAATGTGACCTTTTATTTCAGGTTATGTCGAGGGATCATCGAATAAAAAGCAAATATTGAAAATTCCTCGATTAATTAATTGAATTCAATTAAAGTAATAGGATAAAATAATAATAGAGAGAACTTACCGAATTTTTCGTTATTTCCTCTAGTCTTTCCTTAATTTCCTTGCCCTTTTTCGGTCTCAAGAGCAGATAAATATTTTCGATATCTGGACAACATCTGAGTAACTTTTCGATGAGACAAATTCCTAAAAAGCCTGTACCACCGGTTATAAAAATGTTCTTGTTACGATAGAAATCGGCTATTTTCGATGCCATCTTCACTAATAATCGAGCGGCAAAATAGTTTTTTTTCGCCTCTGGATCTCAAAGGGATGCAGGATCGATCTTTTTTTTCAGGATTCGTGAGTTAGATACTCTCGTACGTTCTGTGCAACGCATGAAAATCTCAATCGGAAAAAACTGAACGTATCACAAAGTCACGAGTGAGTAGAACTTCCAAACAAGAACCCGGCTACGTCGGGAACTCGACTGAACTGAACTGTAGAACGTTCCATGCACGTATACAAGAGGCACTTTTAAAGAAGAGAGAAAGCACGAGACTATAACGGGTACGCAAGAGAGAACGCTACTAGGTAGTCGCGCGGCAGTGGTGCTCATTCGTCAACGATTTTTTTTTCTCCTTACAATCTTATCAAATTCCGTCTCTCGCGTCGTTCGAATAAAAACATTCTCGATTCAAAATACATTGTCAATGTCATTATTTAACGAAAAACGTGGAAAATAATTATCGATCCCTTTACTTATAGTTAGTACGAATTCTAAACTCCACACTGGCAGATCTTTTTTTCTCTACCTTACAGATTCGTTACTACATCAATGAAAATGTCAAATCGTCGGATATTTGAAACGACGATCGACAACGACAAAAATAACTCATCCGCGATAACTGTCAGCTGATACATTGTCGCGGATTAATGATTTTAATACGACCCCCGGTAATGTTGACGAAAGGTGTGAAACCCGCGACCGAGCCCAGTGGTTCTCAACGAGTTCCAGCTCGGTTTAGGACACAGCCTCTCTCGCTCTCATCTCTCCAACCCGTGTAAAAATAATAATAAAAATAATTTAGAAATCCTTCTCCGGGCAATTAAGTCCCGTGAGTTGTTGGAGCTACGCCGAGAGATAGACCGGAGAATGTACAAAAATATTGCATAATATTTCGCGTTTCAAGATTTCGTGTTCTTCGACACGTCGTTGCGTCGGACATAGCGCGCTTTATGGATGCAAGATCTTAAAGTTTGTGACCTTAGAAAAGGCCTTGTTTATCGTCGCAGCTATTTCGACCGATACTCATCCAAGTAACGAGAAGAAATTCTTAAAACATCATCGATATTGTTTGGATCCTAAAAACCTTGAAATATTACCGTATAATGCCGCGTTACACGAGCGAAGCTGGAAACGTTCTCAACTTCGCGATCTTTGGACCCGAGCACGATTAACGTAATAATGCTCGTACTCGGATGATTTAGTTCAGCGCTCGTGACACCGCGATACATATGGGCTCTTCTATGTAAAACTGGACAAACAGATAATTTATAAAAAAAAAAAAAATTATACCAAGATATAATTTTTTTCCCACGCAATTTTATAATATCCGTCGATAATTTTTTACAGTTACTTTCACGTGGAGTTCGTTCTTTTTTCTGGCACAGCACGACGTCGCTAATTTGCTCAAAATTTTATGCCATTTCAGCACTCGTACGGAATGCTTTTTTTTGCAAAAAAAAACAACTCAACCGACCAGTGTGGCAATGGAGGAAGAAAATATTTCATTTTCATTCTTTTTCCAGCGAAACGAAAACTAAAGCATCAAGGCTATTGTACTTTTACGTCGAAACGAGACTCGAGACTTCTGTCTCCATTCTGCCTCTGTGCTATCTTGAAAAAAAAACGTCTAAAAATTCACGAACACGATGCGAGCGTGTCGGGCGTAACCGTCACTTTGAATATTACTTTCTATCGCAGCTATTCTTATCGTTAGACATTCTTCTCGACGCATGGGCCAAAAAAGTACTAAGCAAAAAGAAAGAAGAAAAAACAACCGGCAAGGTTGCAATTGCCCCGAGCGTTATGAATAATGAAGAGTGGACGCTCATTTTCCGCGATACGTTGTCTTTTTTTTTTCTTCAGCTTTCGCAAATGCATTATCGTATCAGCGATACGTGCGAATTAAACATACCGTGCACGATACTTAGCGCAAAGTATAAATATTAAACCTCGTTTTGTTCCGTCATAGACAACGCAAAGCAGCGATGAAAAATAAAACAAAGCGCAAACGAAGAAAGTAAATAAATGAAAGAAGAAAAAAAACGTGACAAAGAGAAATTATTCTAAAAAATTTGAAGCGAAATATTCACGAGGAAGATGCTGGGATACGATCTCCGATCGTTAAATAAAATATGTATTTCGGAAAAATAATTACACGCAAAATTAATTATTTATAGCCAAATCGTGAATAATAGGAGTGAAGAAGCGAGTATGGCCGAAGTCGTGGTCGACGGTGATTCCGGTAGAAAGACAGCGAGAAGATACCAGAACAGGAAGAAAAACAGGAACGGTGTCAGCGCGGCGACGATCTTTAGCCTGTGAATTTCAAACGTGACGACGTTTATAATTTAGTAATTTCGTTATTAATTTCATATGCAACGTTTGATGAGACTTCGTGGATGGAATGAGAAAGAGATTAGCAACGGTTTTCGTTCAAGATTCTTGACGACGCGTAAACATTTTCACCCGTGCAGTTTGCATAGTCAAATATATTTATATTTAATTCCGAGCCAATTAACAATTTTTATTTCTCAACTCCCTCTCTCTCTCTCTCTCTCTGGTACGAAATAAAATTTTTATTATCGACTTTCCATAGGCCACTCACAGATGGTGCGAGTCGCGTTACGGTGAACGAGAGAAATCGTTCCAAAGTTCAATGACGCGTGACGCAGGACGCACCAGAGTCAAGGAAACGCGTAGGAAACGTTCGAAAAGTATTCCGGAAATGAATGGAAAGATTTAGAGATAATCGATATTAATAATCGATCGATAAATGAGAAAAACGATTCGAAAAGAAGGGAATTTAAAAAGAAATGAAAAGAAAAATGTTTGTTTAGAGCGTAGAATGAAAAAGAAGGGAAATATTGATCGTTCTTTGTCGCGGTCGATATCGAGACTCACCATCTCGTTTGTCGCTTGGCTCGATCGGTAGTCGTAGATCCCTCCTTGTGAAAGAAACGACGCATGCCGATCACGCAGATCTCGAAGTAACTTTTCCACTCGATGTCGCTGGTATTCATCGGATGTGTCTCGGTCTCGTTTTTCGCGAGACCTTTACCCAACGCTATTGCGTTACGACGGGAGAAGCTCCATTGACGACAAGCGAAGAAACGAGTATAGGCGCAGCCTTTTATAAATTTTTGCTGGACGCTGAGTAGCCTGAAAGTCGAAACGTCGAGGAGGCACGAACCTCTTGATTGTATCGTGAAATTTTCATCGATCGAATTACATTATCTTTTTTCTTTTATCTATTTTACCACGAGCAATTAATTTTGTCGTTGGACTCGTTGGAGAAAAGTTGATTTTTCATGAGAAAAAAGATTGAAAGATTGTCGAACGAGAGAATGGAAATAGAGAAAATAATGATTTTTGTCGCGTTACTTACACGTGTTTATCTCCAGGGTGTTTAAATTGCCAGAGAAGATTTAATACGTAAGCCGGGATGAGCTGAAATATGTACATAATAAGAATGTTTCTTAGCCAACTTCTACGTGCACGAGCCTCGGGATACCACGCGGCGTCTTTGCAAGGGTGAGTCCTGCAGGCTTTCACGAGTTCCTCGCAATATTGCGACCAGTCGGTGGAATTTTCCGAGCTCGAGGTGCAATGAAAAACGTTACACTGGTTGGGATGTTTCGTCGCGTGTAAAGAGGCAGCGAGAATCGTCGAGACTACGACGTCGACCGGGACTATGTCCAGACGACCGTCCGGCTCTGCTGGAAGACTAAAAAAATATCAAATAAAAGAAGAAAAAAAACTTTACTTTATCTAAAAATATTTTTTTTTCTGGTTATGTTTTTTGTTTTGTTTTTGTTGTACTTGGAATAAAAAACTCGTGATAATCGACTAACGTGCGAAAGAGACCCTTGCCCAGACCCGCGATAAAACCGCACGCGCCGTTATTCACATTGTCGACCCATCCGCTAAAGGGCCGCTTCCACGAGTTTAAAACAATGCTGGGTCGCACTATGGACAATGGAACTTTGCCTCGCTCCGCTTGCAATAAATTCTCGGCCATGTGTTTCGTGAACGTGTACGTGTTCGCGTGATTACCCAGAAACTCTTTGCTCCGTTTTTCCATTTCCTTAGCCGGCATTTTTTCAATCTGTTGATGTTTTTTTTTTATAATAGTCAACAATTAGTCAAAAATAAATGTAACGAATAAATAATAAACCGAATGATTTTTTTAAATACAAAATTAGCCAAAAAGAAGTGGAACGAATAAATAATAAATCGAATGATTTTTTTTAGTAAAAAATTAGCCAAAAAGGAATGTAACGAATAAATAATAAATCGAATGATTTTCTTTAAATAAAAAATCAGCCAAAAATAAATGTAACGAATAAATAATAAACCGAATGATTTTTTTAAATAAAAAATCAGTCACAAATAAATCTAATGAATAAATAATAAACCGAATGCTTTTTTTTATTATAAGTAATTAGTGAAAAAATGTACCGAATAAATAATAAATCAAATGATTGTTTAAATAATAAACAATTAGTCAAAATACCTCTATCGAATAAATAACAAGACCGAAATTTTTATTTCAAAACGAACCATATTGGTGAACAACGTCGGGTCCATGACGCTCGGATAAACTCGTTCCTCGAGATACTCGTCGCTTTTTCTCGTGCAATTGACATAAGCCGTTGACACGTGTACCATCGATTCGATATTTTTCATGTCTTTCGCCAAACGTAAAACGTATCGCGTACCGAGAAGATTTATTCTTACGGCGGATTCGAGCTGTACGGCGAACGATATCGAGGCGGCCGAGTGAAATACGTGAGTACAGGTGGACAGTAGAAGATCACGATTTTGGTCAGACAAACCTAAACCGTCGATCGTTACATCCCCGGGTAAAACGTAAATTTTCTCGGTCGCTCTCGAATCCATACCGGCGAATAGCTATCGAACAAAATATTGTCCTCAATTCTTCACGAAAATATAATTTTTTTAAATTAAAAAAATAACCATTACATTTAAACATTTAATGAAATAATGAAAAAAAAAATTAATTCAACGACTTACCGGCGAAGCTAAAATCGTATCGACTCGACATTTTGGCTCCAGACCTTGCCTCTTGCGTACAAGGACGAAGATCCTCTCGGGTCCTGGCTCGAGGCTCAATATTCGTTGAAGTAAGGAACCACCGACGAAACCGGTGACCCCGGTCAATAGAACGGTCGAACCGTTCAACGATTCGTTTATCGAGTACTCTTGCATTTTTTCCCAACGACACGTAGATTCAAATAAAAAAGACGGACGATATACGATTAGAAAAACAAAAAAATTAATCTCGCCAAATGATTTTTTTACGGAAAATTTTCACGAATCCTCGGGAAGCGAACGAGCGAGGTACGATTCACCGGATGGACGAGTAACGCGCCGTTACCGACACGAAACAATGAAATAAAATGATGGGAGAGAGAAGGACGCGCTTGACCCGATGCGACAAGAGGGAAAAATGCTTACGTTCGCGAATTCCGCTTGTTATAAAAATTACTACAAAAGTCGTATGTGTGTTACGTATTATATATGTATATATATAAGGCTTGCGTTGTTCCAAACCCACTGTTGCAAAATCGACGTTTAACGCGCGCGCTCAAAAAAAAAACGACCGTCATCGACCTACTTCGTATCGTCGACATTGCCAAACTTTATTTTACCGCGAAACGACGAAAAAAATTGGATTTTCTTAAACTTGTTTCGAGCTTTTGTTTATTTAGAAATAATGTGTTTACGACGATGACATTGGCGAGTGTTGTTGAATGCTCGATGGACAAAATGGCGAAGAAAATGAAAAAGAATAATTCCTTTTTTTCTCTCTTTCTTTTATTTTATTTTTAACAATTTTTCAATCGTATTTATTCCAATCACTGTGACATCCTGTCAACGTATTAAAAACATCCTTGAGTTTCGTTTTAAATGGAAAATACTTGAAATTGATAAAAAAAATGTTGAAGCAAGAATTATTTTTTTCTCTGATCGTCGTCGAGACGCGTACGACTCAACGAGGATTCGTAGGAATTCGAAACCTTTTCTGGCATTCAAACGACGTATCACCTCGGTCCAAAGTTTCGCGCGGTCAGTTTGCATAAGCAAATCTGTATACGTTATATATATAGACGAGTCATGTTTTATGGAACGACGTTAGATACGTGTGTACGTATATTGTCACAAGGTCGCGAGTGATCGCGCCTTTATGCAGGCGTAGAGAGAGAAAACGTATATTAATTATGGCAAATATTTGATTAAGGTACCTACGCGGTAGCTGAGCTCGAGAGAAAAGAGCAATTGTCTCGAACGTACGTCGTCGCGACGAGTGTCTCGTTTGACGCGAGTCTATTGTCAATATTAAAAAAAATAATAATAACCATCTGCTACGCGAATTCTCAATCGTACAAGGTATCGTGGAAAAAATATAAATATTCGCTAAAATTCTCGATGCGACATGAACAAATGTATCGCGATGTAATAATTTAGATAAATTTATTTTTTTATAAAAATACGTAATTAGTTTTTTAGTAATTAGGTAAAAATGAATAATTAATTTTATAATAAGGGTCGTAGAGAGAATAAAATATTCTCGATGCGAGATGAACAAATGTATCACGATGTAATAATTTAGATAAATTTATTTTTTTATAAAAATACGTAATTAGTTTTTTAGTAATTAGGTAAACGTGAATAATTAATTTTATAATAACGGTCGTAGAGAGAATAAAATATTCTCGATACGAGATCAAATAATTTCTCATGGTATTATAATTTATTAAATTTATTATTTGCAAAAGATATTTTGTATATACAAATGAATAATTTTCTTTTTTAAATAATTAGTTTAAAAAAAATTAATGTCATTTATAATAACGATCGTAGAGAAAATTAAATATGAAATTTCCGTTTACGCTGATCCATCGAATATAATTAAGACACTGGTGAGAGATCGAGGATCGTACGATCACAAAAATTGTTAACACCATACGCGTGTGACGCTAATCGAGTCTCAATAGCGATAGAATCTACCAAACGGCAAAAACAGGCTTCTTTGCTCTCGCTAATTAATTCCAGCCTTCGTGACTTACCGGGAGAATCCGTCGTTTCCTAGAAACACTCACGGTGCCCGTGGCTCGTATGACCCACGGGCTAACAGAGATATTTGTTAAGATTTTGCTTCTTTTTTGTTTTGTCCTCGAGCGCTCCAATGACGCGATTCCAAATCCTTTTTTCAACGAGAGAGCAGAAGACCGCGTCTCTATGAAAATCCTTCGCCCTCGACGACTCTATCCTTTTTTTTCGTCCACTATTTCTCAAGGACGATCCTCGATAATTATATTCGATCTTAACCGAGTAATTATATTTTTGCATATCCGTGTCTAACGTATAAACACATAAATATAAAAAGATATGTTAAAAAATTATTTCTCGCGAATGAACGCATAGCGATGGATTACTTGGTGAAATTTTTAGTAACCCGTGTACTTTTTTACAATATAATACGTAAATTTTCGATTTATTCCCGTGTAGCGCGAATATTTGCAAACGAGTGTATGCATAAAGTCGTCATTTCACTCGAACATCTCGTCAAATTTCCTTCGTTCGAGAGTCTCTTCGTCACGTGGGCACGCGAAATTCCGCGAACATCGAGAAAAATAACAAAGATTCTGAACGGCGGTGAGTCAGAAAATTGCGTGGGTCGAACGGAGAAGAATGACTTAATCGCGAATTGGGGATGGGCAACTCGAAGCATTCATAAATATCGTCGAAAGTTCCATTTTTCAAAAATATTCGATTATTTTGATGATCAATTATATTCTTAGGACACGCGAGATGATAAGATCTCGACAGATTTATCGTCATTCTCGCAATTTTTCTTTTACCCCAACGAAAAATCTCCTATTATCAATTATTACTGGATTAATCATTAATTGTTTCGATTCGATTAAAAAAATGATTTTTTTTTATTTCAAGGGTTAATTAAGGAGCGAGAAAACGATACGAAGCGTCGAAGTATGGGAGATCACAAGTCCGACGAGCTTAGAGGTTCGAGCGACGGTGCTGCTTTATAAGTGTCGATATATAGAGGTGTATATATATACTTACAATTAGTGATGGTTATAGGAGAGAGAAAAAGTACGTCGACCCCGACACGCTCGCCAATCGCGTCCGCCTTCCAGCGTGGGACTGGTGGTAACGTCGCTCATTCAACCGACGAATAAAATAATTGTCGCGCGATTGAACATGATTATACCGAATATAGCTAGTTTCTATGAGCGAGGATGTGCATGAGAGAGAGAGATAGTGGGAGAGAGGGGAGAGAGAACGTGAGAAAGAAGCATATACGTATTGGCTGTGATAACAGCGAGAAGAAACGGTCGAACGTCTTCGACGCTTCGTACTCGATAACGCAGGGACGATTAAATTTATTATTTTTTTCATAAAATAATAATAATAATAATAGTAAAATTAAAATAATAGTTTGTCGATGGAAAAATTCCTCGAACGAAAAATTAATGTTTTTAATAAATGAAGATAAATCGACGTTTATATATGTATTTGTTCAGGGAGAAGACGAAAAATCTTAAAGTGGGAAAATGTTTTTTTTTCTTTTTTTTTTCGTAGATAATTTACGGGTGCAACGTTCAACCGGGGAAGCTTACGAGATGCAAATATGAAGTTCGAGAGTTCGAGAGGAAGCCGTAAAAATTGATCGTGGCGCCTCGTGAACGAATGTGCAACGGGAGACCACACGCGTTATTCGAGGAATCGCGAAACGTCGAAACGTTTAGTTGAAACAGCAAATAGCCTGAATATACACAAAATGAAAAAAATTCAACGTCCATTCGTGTCGTAAAATTAACATTTACTAATATTCTTGCCTAGACCTGAGAATTGAAAAAAAAAGAACAAGAAAGAAGAATTCTGTATTAAAAACGACAAAACAACTGAGGAACAAAAATTCAAAATTAATTACAAAAAATAAATAATACGATAATATATTATTTTAATCGATGAAAATTCTTGAATATTACTTTTTTTACAACGCGTCGTAGCCGAGACGAAGAGATAATAAGCCAATTTCGGTCGGTAGCCATTTATCTATGCAAATTTGATCCGTGCTCACCTGTCGCTCGATATATCGTCAACGATGCCGTACAAGTTACTCGAGAGAAAGAGAAACGAGAGAAGAAGGCGGGACGAGGCGCATATACGATCTCGCGCCGCATACCTCGTAATCACCGTTCTCCTTTTCATTTTCACGCCACCCCGTTTTCTACCTTACAGGTACGCGACGCGTCACAACGGATAAGAGCTTTTTATCATCGAGAATCGAATGAATTTTCAATTTTTATAACACCCAAGTTTATTTTATTTTATTTAATCACAAATCCAATAAGAATTCTGCGATACGTATAAATATTGTAATTTTATGCACGCTTATACTTATACTTTTCGTACGCGAAGCTCGTCTTATCGTCGCGGACTTTTGTAATAACGAGGTATAGGCTGATAAAATATTTTCTGGTTGGTCGAAAAGTCGATAAAGTTTAACGCGAAAATATTTGAGCGGATAAGCTTCGTCGACTGCGTGTCGTAAACTTTAAGGACTAGGCTCGTTTGTTTTTCGATAAATTAGTTTATACAAGAATATCATGATTATAATGCCGTCTTGTTTTAATTTTTTCGGTGAAAAAGTCGAAAAATTCAAGTTTTTGGAGGAAAAAAGAATTTGGTCGGTTTTGCCGGAGTCGTTCCGTTGCGTTGTCGGAACGTGCAAGTTTTTGGTCGCCTAGTTTACGTACATTCCCACTAAAATCTAAAATAAAAATAAATCCAACCCCTAAAAAAAACCACCCTCGAACAGGGGATGTTTTTTTTTACCGACCTTCGTAATCTTGAAAAAGCTTTTTCGAATGGAATTTGGTATTTGGCTCGAGACGCGACGATTCTAAATAATCCCGGTCAATCTAGAAGAATTGAAAATCTGGTGACTTTCCCCAGTGCGACCAACCCCAAAGGGATGCTTGAGTCTATATCGAGATGGGGAGTAGCGAGAGAGAGAGGAAACGAGAAGTGGGGAAGCCGCAAAACGAAACACACCCCGTGACAGTCCGAGGAAATCGGGAGTAAAACATGCGCTCTTCGTTGCCATCGGGCATATTCTATTCTCGTTTGTGTCAACCCGTAACCCCCGCAATGTTACCAGAGAAAGAGAGAGAGAACAAAATAGACAAAAAAAAAAAGAAGAAGAAGAGGAAAACGTTGGCATGCGCGTTAAACCGATGGATTTCAGGGACGGCGCTGCCCACCGAGGCTTGCACCCACGATTTGTCGGGTCTGTCGCTAGGGGGAGCAGCGAGCGATATTCATGAATTTCTCTATGCGCATGCGTATGCTGAATCGTTGCCTGCGCGCTTCTCTCACTAAAACAGCCCCGATGGACAGACGGACAAGGATGGATAGAGATAGAAAGAGAAAGAGAGAGAGAGAGAGAGAAGGGGCAAAAAGCGAAGCACGATACGAGTCGAGAGTTTAGTGAGTCCGTTGCGGCGCCAACGGAAAGCTCCCGAATCAGCTCTCGCTCTTCCGTTAAAAAAGATCCTAGTTAGAAAGCTTTTTCGTGAATTCTCAAACCTCTCTCCCCCCTCCCCAACCTCGCCGATTCCAAAATATCATTACGTTACGAAAAAATCATCCACCCACGCGCCACGATTCTGGCAATCAATTCGAGTCGTTAATTATCGCGAATTTTAATCGACGAGTTTCTTCACAGGTGTCGTATCGATCGTAAAAAATGCCAAAATCGGGGTTGACGTTAACCGAGTTCTAGGGTTGTTCCTCGTACTATGTAACATACACACTCTATCTCTCTCTCCCCCCCCCTCTCTCTCTCTCTCTCTCTATACATATATATAGATACGAATGTATTCGGGCGCGTACGGGCGTGTGTGTGCGTATAGAAACGAGAGCTGGTGACTTTTCGCGACCGGGGCTTGGCTCGCCTGGGCTTACTTGGCAGTTGCCCCAAGATGGCGGACTCGGTTCGCGTGCGACGGGCACGGGCTGAAAAGTGCAAAAGACGCGACAAGTGAGATTAACCCGTGGTGGTTACGGTACGAGGTTGAACACGAGCGAGCGAGCGCGCGCGAGAGAGAGACAGAGAGAGAGAGAGAGAGAGCCGAGAGAAAAAAAAAAGGTCCCGGGTCGCGGGCTTACAACGGAACGTCGACGAGTCGCCAAAGACGCGAGACGACGAATATCGGGTAACACGGAAACGACGAATCCTCGTTAACAAGGTACGTCGCGTTACGCTCCGTGACGCGGAGTTTTTCATTTAGCTATTTCGCGTTAAAGCTCTCCATCGGTCGCTAGACGAGTGCCGCGAGACATCGCACACCCGCCACGGTATGGGGCCTCGGCGAGGGCTCGTACGATCGAGAGAGCCGCACCTCCTACCGCTGCTCGTCACCCTCTCGTACGAGAGATAACACACGATACCGGATACGTATCCTCGAACGAGTTACTTTTAATTTACGTTACAAACGTACAGAGATAAACGAACGAACAAAAAGAAGAAAAAAAGCTCGCTCGACAAAAAAAAGCTCGATTCAAATAAAATTTTTATCCTTTTGTTTTATTCATTTTTTTTTTGCTTCTTTTTATCGTTACGAGAATCGGCGAGCTTTCGGCGAGTCGAGATTGACTCTGGGGAGCTTTTTTGCTACCCTTCGCGATAATTTCGGAAAATTTATCGTATACGGTATTGATGTTCGCGATCCGAGTGGCGGTAAGTGAGGTTGGAGAGCTTTTACAAGGAACGAATTTTTTTCTGTTTTCTTTCGAGCTGTGCTTTTATCTGTAATCGCAAGCTTGCGCAAGCTTTCGTGACATTTGGTTGAGAAGAGAGAAAAAACGAAGTATGAAAAAAAAAAACAATGAAAATAATAATAAGGGGAAAAGTTTCGAGGGAAAAGTCCGTTACATCGCTGCAAGCCCCGCCTCTCTCGTCACCACTGCAGAGCTTTTTCTTCCCTCGTTTATAGCCTTTCCTTCCAACCCTCCCTCTTTCCCTCTCCCTCGCACACACATACACACACACACACACACACTCTGTCTCGCTCTCTCTCTCGCTCTTTTTCTCGTGACACGAATCAGTATGTTACGGGACGCTCGAGCTTTCGCTTGCCGATTGATCGTTGCGCACCGGAGCAACGTTTTCATTCCTCGACCGGTGATACGAGAAAATCGTGCGAAAGAAAAATCTTCCAGATGGAAGGACTGGCCGAAATTCGCGAGATCGACAAAAAAGTGTCCCCAAATTTAATATTTTTTTTCAACCGTAATCGAGCTTGCGTTAACGCTACGGGTTTCTCTATTCTTTTCTCGGTGCACCATAGCAATTTGCCACATTGGGGGCACTTTCGTGCTCGAGAGCTTGCGAGATAACCGAGTCACGAAGCTTTACGTTATACGGCGACACGGCGAACCGTCTCGAGCGGACGAAAATTACTCGTTTTAAAGTATATCACGCTAGAAACATTACTCGCTTAATTATCGCGTGACTCGGAGCTTTTCGCGAGCTTTTTTCCGCCTCTTCGTGCTTCAATACGAGCATAATTATCTAGATATATATATATATATATAGTTTTCTTTCAGCCCATAATCAACTCTAAATTTTCCGAAATGTTTTTAATTACGATTCACCGATTCTCGAGCTTTTTCATTCAAAAATTCGATCACCAGCGAACAAATTTTTGCAAATTTTCCAATAAGTTTGAAAATTAAAAGAAGATAAAGGTCGTAATATTCGATCGCGTCTCGAGGGTTTTCGTTATCTCGCACGAACGTCGGAGATGACCGGCTTTGGGTATTCGTGCTTTTTTTTTGTTTTTTCATTACAACGAGAGGGACTTTGATACGGCGCGTGTAGTGTGTGTGTGTGTGTGTGTATGTGTGCAAGCTCGCTCGAACGAGCGTCGATCGTAGAGTCAATTCTCTATCTTAGCTCACACGTTGACACGACTATCTCTCTCTCTCTCTCTCTCTCTCTCGCGTTTTCCCTCATCCTACCCGTCCTCTCTAATACGCGGCGGCTTCCAGTGATGCACCACCGCCCAATGCGGAGGATCTTCGTTTCCCACCCCCGTCGCGCAACCCCTTTTCCACCCCACCGTCCGCATACACGCCTCCTCGATCTCTCTCTCTCTCTCTCACTCTCTCTCTCTCTCTCCTGCTCTCCTCCCTACTCGATATCGTCCGGCTCGTTTTCCTCGTACGCTCATCTCGATAATTCAATAATATTACGATCGACGATATATATAGAACCCGCGACCGTAAACAAGAAGAAAAATATCGAAGACGAGCTTTCTTTTCATACCTCCGCGAAGAAAAATACTCCTTTTAATTATTTCGACGAAAATATCGTATACGATAATAAACTCGATATGAATGGACTCTCTACGTTGGCCAAACCGGCGGTTAAGACGTCTCGTTCCCGCTCGTCTTCTCGTACAGAAGTCTAAGAATACATCGAGACGGTGCTTTCGTTTCTTTTTATTTTATTTTCCTTTATTTTCATTAAGCTCCACGAATTCGAGTAAATTTCGTCGTGACCGAGCCCCGAAAATATTAAAGACCCCCCCCCCCGCGAATTACAAATTTTACGAACGCGATATTTTTTCCTTGATTTTCGAACGACGACAACCCTTTCGAAGAGCTTTTACGCGAAGCTCCCCGGTCGAGTTTGTATCCGATCGAAAGGGGTTTTTTTTTTCTCCCCCTCGCGCGACATTTGCGACTCTCTCGAGCATTATGCATTTACGTACGCGTCTCGAAGGCGCGCGTTGGTCTCTCGGTCACCAAGCGGACTTTCCGCGAGACTTTCAGTCTTAAACACGGGCACGAGGACGTCGTGGCGTTTTACCGACTGCGGTAAGCACACTGTCGTCTGCTTTCCAACCCTTTCCCATAGCGTGCTAAGATCGATGAAAATACACAGAGAGCGCGCGCGAGAAAGAGAGAGAGAGAAAGAGAATCGGAGTGAAGGCAGAGGGCGCGCAAAGAGGAGGGGGGGGGAGTGTACGAGAGTCAGCGAGGCGGAGAGATTCACCGAGAGACCAAGAGCTTTTGATTCATGCACACCAGAGTGTGCTGCGGCTCGATCCGGAAAGACTTTTTTTTTGCGATATTATCTAATCAAAGATTTATCCTATACTCCCTTCGATCAATCGATTTATGAAAGTTTACGATGTTTTTTTCATAAATCAAGACATTTTATAAATTAATTTTTTTTTTACGAATAAGAAATGGAGAAATTAGGAATTAGGGTTTATCGTTCACTCGCATGAAGAATCACGAGCGAAAATCGTTAAAATTGTCGGTCGATGAAAAATGTTCTCGAGTTCGGGCGTATCGATGAAAAAAAAAAGGAATAAAAAAGAAAGAAGAAAAAAGGAATCGACCGCCGGAATCGGGGTTTTCTCCACTTACCGTTCAAGCTTCGTGGGATTAACGAGCTCCATCGAAAACGAGGAAAAACAGAAGGCGACCTTGCTTTACGATTTCTTTTTCTTTCTTTCTTTTTGAAGCTTTTTTTGTTCATTCACGGGCCATTCTTTCTTTTCTCTCTCGTCGTTTTTCTTCTTATTCGCATTCTTTCTTTTTTCTTGTTTTTGTTGCTTTTTTTTTGTTGTTGTTTCGTTTTATTCCTTTTTCCCCGGAACATTGCCGTTAGCGGGCTCTCGTATAGCACAGTTGGCTCGCGTTCCACCGGCGAAACCGCAAAGTGGCGACCGCGCGCGCGTACTACCACCACCTACGTCGAGTAGAAACAGGGAGATGTAGATAAATATACGAATAGTGCCACGAGAGATAGAACGAGACAAAGATAGAGCGAGAGAGAGAGAAATAGAGCAAGCGAGAGATATAGAGCAGAGTACGGTCCAAGTTCGCAATTGGGGGATGAAGGTAGCGGCGCGATGAGAGAGAGACAGAGACAGAGAGAGAGAGAGATATCGTGAGCCCGGCTATCTCCGGGACGTGGGGGGGGGGGGGGGGGGGGGGGAGATATAACGGTGGTTCGTTTCCCAACGGGGCAATAGAACACACTCGAGGGTGACGTACGAGAGAGATCTCTTCCCTCTCACTGACCAAGGATTTTTATCAAACTCCTTCATGGACCAAGAAAGACCGACTCGAGAGCCTTCGGCATCCTCTAAATCCATCCCCTCCCTTTTCTCATTTTGTCAGCGACGAACGCGATTCGACTCGGCCAATCGTTGGATCGGATTTTCTCAATTTTATGCGAGGTATTTAAGATCGAGAGAATTTTAGCGTTTTTTTTTCTTCGACTTTTTTCCGTTTCGTCGGATCGATTGATATTCGTTATGGAATTTTTTCAATCGTTGCTTCAATTTTCACGACTGAAATATCGTCTTATTGTTGCAACAAATATTCGACTGTTTTTATTTAAAATTAAAAGATTTTCTAAATTAAAAAAAAAAAAAAAAACAAGGAAATCTTAGAAACAATCGCGATCTTCAAATCGTTGGTAGAAATAAGAATTAACAAAATCCTCTCTGGATTACGACCGTCCATACAAATACCGGTAAATTCAAGTGGGAATAAACACGTTTGAAATACTTCGTATTTTGCGAACGGTACTTTACCTAGGCGAACGAGCGAGAGACACAGAGAAAGATAGAGATAAAGATAAAAGAAGAAGAAAAAAAGAAAAAAAAGAGATTTTTCATGCTTCTGTGACTGCACACACTCCTCGGCGTGAGATCGATCGGAAGTCTCTGTGTGTAGCTCCGCGCAGCGTTCTCGTTCTGTTTCACTCTCAACCCCCTCTCGCCCTATATCGCTTTATCTCGCTCTCTCTCTCTCTCTCTATCTATCTATCTCTATGTCTATCTCTCTTTCTCTCTCTCAAACCGAGTTTATCCGGCGCCGGCAAATCCTCGTCTTTCTCGGTACGAGAGCCCGGGTCGTCCTGATACGTGGCGTGCGTTTCACGTTCACGTTATATATATATCAGCACGACAATACATCGCCGCACATAATATACCCCCGTGCGCAGATGTAGGTACAGCTCTCATTTTTCTACGGCGTCGTCTTACTCCCTTCGTACAAGATTGAAAAAAAAAGAAAAAACAAACGAATAATACGAAAAAGAAAAGAAACGTCACGAGACACTTGTACCTCGCTCCCATATTCGCAAACAACGTCCAATAAGCGAGAATAAAATTAAGAAAAACGTGAAAAAAAAGAAATGTTGACAAATTCGTACAAAAAAATTCCTAATTTCTTCATTAATTTCGTTATCGATCCAATTATTATCTCGTTCGATTCCCTCGAGAGAATTCTCCAGGTAAAGAAAAAATTAAATTCGTCCATCGTTTGAAAAAATACAAATTAAAAGAAACAAAGAAAATTTTTGGAAATCGTTCGAATCGTTCGTCTCCCACGTCGATCGATCGATCGAGTTAATTTTCTCGTCGTCCTTCTTGCGGTCGAATCGAAGTATCGTTCTGTATTTCCTATAGAGAGTTATATCGTTGAGTTATCGGGACGAGAGAGACGTCCAGTCGATGGGTCGCCATGGGAGTGAGACCGGAAATTAACGCCCGAGTCTCGTCGAGCTTCAGAAGTACGAACGATGTTTTTGTCGTCACCGTTATTACCTATATATACAATATATTTATATATATATACATAAAGTCTTCGAGTAGAAAACTGAATCGTGACGTATGACATATGTACTTCGCTATATTAGTCACGTTCCCGCGGCGAGTCGCGCGTGTTACCGGGAACGAAGACGCGCGGGACGACGAAGAACCGAAACAATTGGGTTGCGTCGATTCCTATAAATATACCACGACGATAAGTCCCACGTTGTTGTATCTCGTGGTCAAAGAAAATATTCGACTATCTTCCTTGAAGTTCGTCAATTTTTTCCACAATTAATTGTAATTACAAGTATAAAGAATAAAATAATAATAATAATTATACAAAATTATTTTTTCAAAGATTGAAAGAAATTTTCTTTTTTCATTTTTTTTTGTTGTTTTTGCTGGGATCTATCGTGCAACGATTTTACTATCGTTACGCAACGTAGACGATTTACATAGGTCGCGACGTTGCGTTAATTGATATTGCTTGTACGACGGGACGTTACTTTTTTTATACGTCCCTTTGTGGACTCGATGCCGACGAACGAAACGAAAATCGGCAATATAAATATATTAACGATTTTTTTTTATGAATATTTCCTTTCGGGACTTGTCTCGAGGGCGTAACTATGGTTGAATAACCCTTTCGGATAGCGAGATGAAATTATCGCTCGAGCCTACCCCCCATCCCTCTTTCCTCAAACCACTTCGTAAAGAGAAAAAAATTGTCAAAACCACTTAAATGAGGGGGGAAAAAATGAAAAATAGTTAATGCGCAAATGTCGCGTCACCGTTTAGGCCAATCTTATGTAGAAACGAGGTGCGAATATTTACGACGATAAGCACACGTTCGACGAGCCTCGTGGCCCAAAGTAGTTCGTCCTTGCATACTCGGAGCGATAAAAAATTACCGCGCGAGTGATACAGCGCGTTCGGCGACCGGGATCGTCATTAGTGGTGCGTTTAGTAAAAAAGAAGAATAATAAAATAATTACCTCGGTAGGAAAAGGGTACGAGCGTTGTCGATCGCTGATTTGTTTTCATTTTTTTTCGTTTTCTTAATTTTTTGTTTCGTATATCGACCGGTTAGTTCGTAAGATAACGCGTCACTGTCCGAGCGATAGGACGAGCTTATCGCCGGAATTATACGCAACGCGAGGAATGCAGGCGAAATAGGTAGGAAGAAAAAAATAGGACGCAAAATTCATCGACCACGAGTGGACGAAGGAAAAATGAATTTTTGTAATTACGCGGCTTCTATTGCGTTTTTATTCTTCGAGGACGATCACGATTGTCCAAAGGACACGAGCGTCGCAGTGGGATTGGTTAAAAAAAAAAAGAAAAAAAAAAGTTTCGAGAATCGTCGTTTAACGAAGTGAATTAAACAATAATCGATACGCAATACGCAATATAATATCATTTATCAATGAAATATTATTCTTATCACCGTTGCATCTATTATTTTTCTTACCACCTGTCGCATTCTTATTTACAAAGTCAACGAGTACGAGATCGTACGAGCTGTGATAAAAAATCATTTTTACATCAATATTACCAATTTTTCTTGTTTTTTTTTTTTTCATCGGATATTCCAAACTCGTTCGGCTCGATTCATCTACGAATAATTACATACCTTCGTCACGATTCTAGGACAAGTTATCTGTGCTTTTTTTTTTCTTTTACCAACTCCCTTCGGTCATTTTTTTTTTTCGTTCACGCTCACGGTGGCTGACTCGTGACGACTGAGCGTCCTAGCTACGGCACGGACACGCACGCACACACGCAGGCGTGGCATAGCGCCTACGTGTCTGCTGCGCTTGCTCGAGCCTATCTAACGCTCCATACCTCTCTCTCTCTCTCTCTCTCTCTCTCTCTATTCTTTAGTCTAACTCCACCTTTATACGTACAAACATACACATACATTTATATTCACCCATTTATCTATATATATATATATATATAGATGGGTGTTAGCTATGAGTAAATACAAGTCGACGGTACTGTGCGATGAGTGTGTCTCGTCTCACAGAGTCGTATGCATCGTGGTTGGGGTTGTGGAGAGGGTACGTAGGGTAGGGAGGGAGCATCATTCGTTCGTATCAGATGATATAAGGGTACCGGCACGGGTCTTGGGCCGCTCAGTTACCTTTCGTTGCCGGTACGCGTGTGTTACCTCGTACAAGCCGGAGTGTTAATGAACATTAGAAAATAACGTCTTCGGGGTGTTCTACGATACATTCACTTTTCTTTTACACCTGGTTTTTTTTTATTTATTCATTTTTTTTTATTTCATCCTCTCTCCACCCTCATTCTCTTCCTCGAAATCTCGTAATTTTCTCGTTGAAATTTAAACACGAGTTTCGATCGAATTTCTACTTTTTTTTATATCGAAAAATTATCATTTCGTTTCTTTTTCGGTTTATTTGTTTTTTTTTTTTGTTTTTTTTTGTTTGCATCGAACGATGTAAGTTTTTATTACGACGTTAAGATAAACGGTTGTTTCGATAGCAGTGCGAGCTTCCGGAATCACGATTTATTTCCCCACTGGATTAATGTCACTGTGAATTCATGACGTTTACTTCGAACTTGAGGTAAGAACGACGTTTAATTGGAGAAATTTCCAATTGGCAATTGGCGACGATGTGCCATTTATCTCTATTTCGCTTATTATCGTTGTTGTTTGAATTTTGTATTTATTTATTTTTTGTTTGTTTTCGTTCGTGCGCTCGGTCGATCCAATGAAAATGGAGATAGGCGTGGTGGTGGCAATTCCGTCGAAGTGCTCATTTCGAATAGAAAACTCTTCTTCGTAGGAGAAATGCATTCCATTATATTATTTATTATTCCGCGAACGTTCTCTCTTTTCTCTTTCACTCTCTTTTTTTCTTTCTTTTTCACGCTCTTTCTTCTACACTCGTCTCTCTCTCTCTCTTTCTCTCTTTCCTCTTGATAATTTATTTAATAAATCGTACGTTCGAAAGTCTATATATATTTATGCGGATCGAAGGAGCCGGTACGTCGAGACGAGACGAGAGAGAGAGAGATAGATAGATAGAGAGAGAGAGAGAGAGAGAGGAAGCTTTGGTTTTACAATTTTCTCCCGTTCGACCGAGTGCCCGGACTCGACGGGGCTTCTCTCGCGCCGGTTCCTCTCTCGTGGCGAGGGCATACGCTCTCTTTCCTCTCTCTCTCTCTCTCTCTCTCTCTCTCTCTCTCTCTCTCTCTCTCTCTCTCTTTCGAACATCGCGCATTTTTTTCTCTCTCTCTTTTTTTTTCTTTTCATTTCGCCCACGGCCTTTTAAAGTGCCTCGTTCTAAATACACGTGGGACGGAATTTAGCACGAATAGCGGTATTACCTGTTACCTCTCGGTGGTTCATTTTTTTTCTCCCTCTCTCTCTCTCTCTCTCTCTCTTTTCTTCGTACGACTCTCGATGATCGCGCGCCGATGCACGCTTCTTTCTTCTTCTCTCTTCCGTATACTTGACACATATAGCGCATTCGCGAATTTTCCGTAAGAATAAAATGCAAAAATCGAAATTTAGAAAAGATAAATTTATCGGAAATAAAAATTAATTTTTCCTTTCGTTGAGTCGATTTTTTTAGTTTTTTTTTTCTTTTTTTCGGGCAGAGGGGGGAGAACGCATTTATCTACGAAGGTTCTTTTTTGCGACCGGCTCGAACAATGAAAAATGTGGATTATTGCCGGGGGTTATGCACGTTCGAAGTATTCATAAATTTTGTTTTTGGGTCAAATGAAATTCTCTACACTCGTTCTCGTATTTTGTAACAGTCTCGTCCTGTGTACCGCGAGTCAAACGTCGACGATGCGTTAAACTACAAATTTTGTTTAGCTCTGTGAATGAAATATCGTCGCTTGGCCAATGCTTTAAAGAAAAGAAGAAACAAAAGCGAACGTCGAGATGAAAAATTCGTCCGAGTAAATAAATAATTGAACGAAATAATTTCTTAATTACGAGAAGAAATAATTTGTTCTTCGTTTGACTTTTCGATTTATTATCAACGGGCGGACTTTCGCCGAGGGAGAAAATACGAATCGAGACTCGATTCGAATCCGTTGAAACTTTTCAGCGGCATCGTTAAATGAACGGATTGAAACTAGATCCAGATTTATATTTAAATATGTGTGTGTATATATATATATATAAGGACTATTGAAGACGTCGGTGCTCGTAGTAATTACGGAGCTCGTTTAACGAATCGCGTCAGTGACCATTTAATTTTTAATCCAACGGACATAATTGCGCCAAGCTTCGAGCAAATGCGAGACGAGGAACGAATCTTCTTCTCAAATTCATGAGATTCGAGCTCGTATCGTTAACCGTTGAGATTTTTTTAACAATTTTCCGACGTATAATTATTTTCATTTTTCTTCTTCTTTTTTTTCTAATAGCGTATTTTTATATTTCTTTTTTTCGTCGAACGAAAATAATAAATTAGAGGGTTGAGAGTTTCACGGCAATGTGAAAAAGCAAATACACGCGTTGTAATCTCGGTGGGGATACAGGTGGCGCCTCGTAGTACTTTTGGCATTGAATAATTGGAATGCGAGTGAAATTACGTATAAAGCGCGTTTCGTTTCGCTACGACGGATTTATATCGTCCGAGAGTTTCTTGAGCTAATTGCGAACATGGTTGAATAATTAGTGTAATTTTTTATACGAAAATTTGATAAAATAGGAGCGATTAAAAAAAATTGATTAATCGAGGATCGATCGTTACGGTTTGGTCGGATCGAACGTTTTTCGTTTCTCGTCAATTTCGATTTCCAAGCGTCAAAGCGTCGCGCGATCTTCGCTTCTATTTGAAAAAGGATTTATCGTATCTTCGCGCGCGGAGATACGTCAATCGGCGAGAGTGGAGGGAGTTGAGGAGGGAGGGAGAACGGATATGCGTTAAAAAAGCGTTTCCTCGCGAGGTCGAACTTTCGAATATCTTTTTACATTGTCCGAAAGTCGCGACCGATCGATTACTTTTGTAGGTACGAAAGGATGAAAAGCATGTTTTTCGATTCTCGCTATTTATAACGTCGTTTAATCCCCCGCGACGCGTCCGATTGATCGAACCAACGATCTCGTTCGACTGCCGATAAAAATCGGCAAAAATCGGCAAAAATCGGCAATAAATCGGCAAAAAATCGGCAGCCGATTTTTAAGGAAAACGATCGTGAAACTCAACGCAAATATGCGAAATAGGTCGTGGACTATTTTCGTTATCAGTGATAACGATTTATCGATTCTCATCTCACCGATCGCGAGTTCTTCGACGACGTACAAGAAACAAGAGGTCCAGGCGCGACCGTAACCTCGCGACGTTCGTGTATCGCTTCTCGAAACTTTCGTAAAATTTACGACGTACTACGATAATTGCCGTGCGCGTCTCGAACTTTCCGCGAACTCGTGATATTTTAATCGCGTTCTACGTTCCCAAAAGCCACGAAGTCACTTACCGATTTCCCCAATAGTTCGTAACGCACCCGAAATAAAATCGCTTTACGAACGGCGCTTTCGTTAATCGATTCTTTCGAAATGATTAAAAAAAATCGATTTATCGATTTAAACATTATTCATTCGTTACCGATTTTTTTTTTCACAAATCGAGTAACGATCCTGCCCCAACGCGAGAGTCCAAATTTCACGTCGATATTTCCTTCGAGATCGTTAAAATTACGTACTTCACTGACCCAGTTTCATTGGACGGAGAGCGTTAACGAGTGAAGGGACGAAACAAAAATCGCGTCGATCATCGAGTCACCGAACGCGTATTTTAACACTTCCGCCCAAACTTATCTCGCGAGCCTCTCGGAACGCACCGACGTTCGTCCCTAGCGGCCAGATTTTTTTCATATTCCCTCTATCAAAGGTAATCAAAATTATTTAAAAAAAAAATCAAAGAAAATCTGAAAATCTTTGCAACGTGGATTTTAGTGGTTTTATAAATACTCGGGCTATTATTCGGGATACTTGGGATTTATAAATATTAAATAAGAGCAATATTCAACGTCACGGCCTGAAAGGTTCTATATATATAAATATATATATATATATAGTGATACAGATCGGACCATCTTTTCGTTGAATTATTTATCAACCTTACCCTCGTTAGTCCAACCGTTAAGCGTGCGAATACTATATATATATATATATATATATATATATATATATATATATATATATATATATATATATATTTGTGTCTGTGTGTGTGTGTGTGTACATATGTGTGTTCTGTTATCACGAGCTTGCAAACGTCATTTTGGAACGACGACATTATTAGCAAAGCCAGGAGCATCTTAACTACTTATATATATCAGTATATATCTATATATATATCGTTACATTTACGTATAGACGACACTTCGGTCTCAAATCCACATGTCCTGCATTTCCCGTTACATATCTCGTCTTCACTGCCGCGATTATGCTTCGAAACTCGGTCACGGGTGAAAGAGAGTAAGAGAGAGAGAGAGAGAGAGAGAGAGAGCGAGAGCGAATTGGAATATGCAAACACACACTCGTTTACGAGAAAATAAAATTTTATCGAAACGTCGCTTGTAATTCTAGATATTTGGAACGTACTCGTCGCGAATGAAGAACCTACTCTCTATGGGTATATCAATTTTTATCCTGTTATCGTAAGCATTTTTTTATTTTGTTTTTTTTTTCGTATCGAGAAAAATCCTAAATGTTCGAGCGATTGGTATTTTTTAATTTTTTTTATATCCGGATCTTTTCGTTGCCGCAGACTTATCAATTCGAATAATCTCTACCGCGTCACTTTATCAGCGGCAATTCTCCGTCGTTCGACGTACGATTAAATCGACTTCGGAAGAAACTGTCGTAATCAAATAGAAACTATAAGGATAAAAATCGCAAGGAAAATTGCATTCTGATGTCAATGGGACTCTCTGTGTGTGTATTTTTTTGTATTTCTCTCTTTTTTTTCTTTTTTAACTTTAGCTTTCGTTATCGCACTTCGTCAAGGTTTTCACGTTGGGCGTAAGTCGCGCTCGCGTTTATTAAAATGTTTTCGTTTGGAAATATGCGTTTCGCGCGTGTCGAGTCGACCTCGACGACAATTTTCCCACTGAAAAAAGAATCGTAGGAAAAATAAAAAAGCAGAGGGAAAGAAAAATATTTTTTTTTAATTCTTCATCAAAGGCTAATTAGGAATAAATTTTTGGTACGATATCGCCTCTCTCGTTTCGCTCGATCAACGTTTATCAGATTCGAGAAGCTGGCCAAAATCCTCGAGTTAAACGAATTGAATAAAACTTTTTCTCGCTCGCCTCTCCTCAATATACGATTTTTCTCGCTTTTTCTTCATCCTCGATTCAGCTCCCACCCCTCTCTCTCTCTCTCTCTTCCTGAAACTCATAAATTTCTCGTGTTCTTTTCTCGTATCCGACGTTCATGTAGTTCGAGAAGAAACTTCCTTGCAATCGATTAACTGCAGTCACGACGAAGAGAGAGAGAGAGAGAGAGAGAGAGTCTGCATCTGCGTGTGTGTTGAGAGAGAGAGAGAGAGAGAGAGAGATCTTTTTACAAATCTATATAGTTTGCTTTTTCCTCCTTCCCAAGTCGCAACTTTTATTCTCGTTACGGTGAGCTACGTTTCATTACGTATTCTCTCTCTTTACTCCCGACCATCGTCGAATTTTTGATCGCGTAATATCGATAATCGATCGCATTATAAAACTTTGTCGATTAATGATTGTTTTTGGCGAAATTTTCGTTCCTTTTTTGCCTTTTTTTTTAGACACTTGGGAACTCGGTGTGCAATTTGAACGAATTTCCAGTTCCGGTCGATCGGACCGTATTTTGAATCGTTCGGGACTCACGTAATTTCCTATCTCCATATAAACATATATATATATATATATATATATGTTTATATGGAGATAGGAAATTACGTGTGTCTATATATATATAGATACGTATGTATTTATATGCGACACGGTTCGTCGACCCGACCGTGATTCGCGACCGTGATCGGCATTGAATGCCTCCTCCCACCTCTTTCGTCTTCCCGTGGAGAGCGAGGACAATCACCATGGGGGAATTTACCGTGGCACTTTCGCGACTCACGTACCTCGCCTCGACATTTAGCGGTTTGGCCGGTGGCACACTGTGCTATATCGCAAACCGTTTTAGTGCTGCTCGACGACGATAACTAACTAGCCTCTGGCTCGGTCGCATCGCAGGTAACCGGCCGGTTTCACTATCTCGCGACCGAATTCTCGCCTCTTACATTTCCTGTTTTATAAATACGCTCGTTATTATTATATCGACGATTTCTATTTTTTTCATTCACTCGAATAAATAGAAATATATTTATCGTGAAAGAAAAAAATAAGGAGGGAAGAAAAAACAAATTGGCACGGTTGACAAGAGAGGTCGCGAGTGCCAGCGCATATACGGACGTGTCCACGTGACCTACCGAACGTCGCTCCCTCTTGACTCAATGATTTGCACCAGGCTGTGAATTTCCCCTGGTCAATGACGCACCAGAGGACGCGTCACGAAGTTTGTTGACATTCAAATTTCTCGTTCGACTTCTTCGTTTCTTAATCATTTTTCATATTCGTTCGAAAGAGAAACAAAAATTAATTCCGAAACTAACAAAGTAGATCTACTCTGATTAATTTAGACAATTAATTTTCTCTCCCTCCTTGTTTTATTTATAATTATCAATTTTCAATAAAATATTCTCTAATATTTTAATAAAATTATTCAATGAACGTTTAATCGTAACTTTCCATATCGATTAATCGCATTAATCCATTGTGACGAATAATTTAATAGAGTTATAAGTATAACGATAACGCGTTAGAGCTAAAGTTACCGGACGTTGACGGGCGCTATCGCCCTATAACAATGACAATAACGTATCAAAATAATCGAGTCAACGTTCGAGATACGTGGTTTTATGTATTCATGCCGTGGCAGGTTCGTAGAACCAGTTTTCTTTATGATCCACCAAATTCTTTCACCGGGTGTTCGACCTTTTTTTTCGACCCTCTCCAGCCAACATATTTGTCCTCTTTTTTTTCCTCTCTGGCCTATTCTCAGTTTCTCGTCTTACTGCCCTCGGTCCATTTCTCTCAACCTCTCGCTTTTCGTTAATACATCCAGACACACATATAGACACGCACATACGTACAACTATGTATGTCTCGACTCTTTCATATCGCTTTCCTTCTCGCTTGAGAATTCGTCGTGAACACCGAAGGATTTTCAAGCGAATGGTCCGCTGACACACTTCTCTCCTTTAGTTTAGTCTGTCCGACCGGATTATCATGCGGAACATACATATGTATATATATACATAGATATCTGCATGATAAAAAACAAACCGGTGTAGGACTCGATCCCGTATAGAAGCGACGGAGTAAAATATCGTATACGTATTTTTATTTAATATATATATATATAGGTATATATGTCACGCGTGTATATGAAAAATAAAATTTGAATAATTCGATATGCAATATTGCAACTTGTTCGATATTTTTATCGATAACGATAACGATATCGATAACAATTTTACCGAGCGTCGTGTACGGTACGATACATTTTTTTTGTTCACTTCGTCGCTAATGCAGAAGTCGGATTCAACCGGATCTGTCCCGTTCGTGCATGCTGGACAATAATAACACTTCCGCTCGTTAATTCACGTCCTCAAGTTCAAGTACCCTTGGCAACGGTAAAAATTAATTGATTCAAATCGCACTAATTTTTCTTCTTCTCGTTCGGGATGTTTCTCGAATTGGAACAAGGACGAAAAATATGAAAATAATTAGACGAGATTTAGATGAGATTATTTTTATATTCGAATATTTACAAAAATATCGATAATTTGAATGATTTAAGAAAAATGGTGAGAAAATGTTAAAAATTGAATTTTTTATCTTAGCTGCCGGGAGAGAGAGAGGAGATTTTAAATTTTGAAACTAAAAGGTGGTAGGAATTCTCTGTCTGGTGTGAACGACCGTTTAACACACCGACGCATAGTCGATTCTCTCTCTCTCCGGCTCTTTAGCGCCATCTTTTTGTATTTTTTATTCTTTTCATTACTCCCTCTACCGTCGAGTCTCGTACTCCCTCGAGAATGTCTCGAGGCCCACGCGACGTTGCTCGATGCTCGTTTCACGATGTCGCAGCGAAGCCACTGCACTTTTCGACGTGCGACGATTTTGCAATTCGACTAATTTCCCCCACTCGCCGAGCGAAATTTCACTGGGCGAAAATATGAATCATGCAAATCTTATTTAAAAAACGATATATAAAATAACGTTGGATAAAATTCCTAAACGACATTTTTAAGCCTGACAAATTTACGCCTCGGTTTAAAGCAAAATTTATTCAAAAAAAAAAATTTACCTAAATACAAAATGAATGTTTTTATCGAAAAAAAGAAATATATTTTCGATGAAAACATCGAGAAATCATCTAGGCGAGTGAGGATAAATTTTGATAATTATTAGTACCTAAGAATATAGATGTAACCGTGATCCATGAGTATATAAGTGTGCGTGGCAATGAAGAGGCACGGAAGTAACGATTTTGGCAATGCGCTCACTGGTCGTTTTAACGATTCTCTCGTTCCCTAGTGGACCGCGCGAATATCTCGATGTTACTATACCGCGGCCGTAACACCGCTGGATATTCCTCGCGGGCGCTCGACAATTTTCCCATTTCCGCGTTACACTTGCCAAATTAGCCGAGCGTTCGATATCCTCGGTACCGGAACGTCGATAACGCCGACCGGGGAAACACACTCTGTATTAGTGTCTATCGGGTGCACGAGGTACACTTGTACACACGTACGACGCTTGCATATATAAAAAGAGAGAGAGAGAGAGAGAGAGCGAGAGACAAAGAAAAGCATCTAACGTTGGAGGAATAAAACGTATAGGTCGATCGTCGGAGGCGATTCGCAGCGTCGGATCCGTAGAAGGACGTTATAGGTATCGGCAACGTGTTCTATAGTCGGCAGTGGCGCGGCAGCTGGAGCGCGTCGCGTAACGGCTCTTTTCTTCGTTGTAACGGGGTCGAATCCTCTTCGTCTTCCTTCTTCCTGTGCGGCACCATCATCGTCCTCCACCTCCTTCTTCTCCTTCTCCTTCTTCTTCTTCTTTGCCGCGTCGTCGACGTCGCCGTCGACGTCGTCGTCGTCGTGTCTCAACACGTCCATCGTTACAGCGTACGTTTATATATATATATATATATGGGTCGTTTGCTGGCGTATTGCTTGCGCTGCTACTCGGGCTTCGTGACCGTCAGGCCGGGACGCTGACCCAGAATCCCCCGGTAGAATCCGTTTCTCTCCCGCTATGCTATACACATGACTCTCTGCACCAGCTATCTCTCTCTCTCTCTCTCTCTCTCTATCGTTATCTCTCTTTCTCTCTCTGGAAAACGATCGTTGCATCAGTCGCCAACCCGATATCGATACGTCCACGAATCGAACGACGAATAAAAAAAGAAAAATTGATCGAATTCTCCCATCGCGATTATTAATTAATCCGATAGTTTTTGAATTTGTACAATGAATTTCTATGCTATGTAATTCGTGGCTCGTGAGTTGGAAAATTTTTTATCAACTCAGGTATCATTTAGGATGGATGGGTGTTACGAGGTTCGAACAATAATTTTGGTACCATAAAGCACGCTTACCTGCTCGTTTCGCACCGTCGAACTCGGACGTTTCTATATCGTAGTGATGTAGCGATCGGATGGGAATGGGAATAATGGATGGTGTACGCATCGCACGCGTTTCTCACATCGTAAATGTGTCCGAGGGAGGACCGTCTATATGTGTGTGTGTGTGCGAGAGAGAGAGAGAGAGAGAGAGAGAGGGAACAACGTGGCAGGATTCGTGTGCGATACGTGTGCTTGAGAAATACTCGAGCGGAAAGTGGGCGTGAGTAACGGGGTTAAGGTTGCCGTGGTACACACGACAATATATCTACGATATATAGACGCTAATATATTGCATATGACACGTTACATACGTCTATCGACAATTTCTGTATACAACGACCACAAAATTAATAATTTTATATCATAATAATTAAATTTTTATTACACGAAAATTAAACGTTACTTCTCAATATCGACGTATTTTGTTTTATTTTTTATAATAAAAATTTTATTACGAAAATTAAATGATTTTGTTGTTTTAATGTTGATAAATTTATCGACGGATTTTCTTCTCGGATTTTCTCTATGTAAATTATCGGCTTAACGATTCGCGGCACGGAAGTGATAAAGAGAAAGTAAATAAAAATAAAAAGAAAGAATAATAAATGAAAATGGTCCAATATCATTCGATAAGTATGCGATTATTATGCGAGATAAGGCAATCGCGGGTACCGATAAGAATTTCCGTAATGCACGGGCGGAAGGGTTGACCGGAGACGTAAGTTGGTTGAGCGATTGTCGAGATGTCTCTCGAGGGGGAAAGGGGGGAAGAAGGAATTTAATTACAGGATGACGAAAGGTTGCGCAAGAAACTCGAGAAAATCGTCGTGGCACGCGAGCTGCTCACCGATCAATTCTTTTTTTTGCTCTTTCTCTCTCTCTCTCTCTTCTTCCTCCGCGATCGCTCGTAAATTGATCGATCAACGACATCGATTAATCTCTTCTCTTTTTCATCTTATTTTTCAATCCAATTATCACAATTAAATAATTTCTTTCCTCGAGTATTTTTTTTTTCAAAAGTTTTCTTTGTTTGTATTTTATTAAATATCGTCGACGAAAGAATTTTTAAATTCGTACAAAGTTATTCGCCTCTACTTCGAGGGATAATTGAAATCCTTAGCTCGCTCGAACGAGGAGAAAGGAAGAAAGAGAGAGAGGGAGGGAGAGAAAGGGGCGCTCTCGCCTATTCTAGAAAGCAAAGTATCTTTGACAATATCGAATGGTGTTAGTGAAAAGGAGAAAGAGGAGGGGCGGGAGAGGGAGAGGGTGGTGGACCGATGAGAGAGAGAGAGAGAGAGAGAGAGAGAAGAGGTACGAGTCGAGCAAAGTCGACCGAGAGAGAATTGGCGCGACGGGGAGGTTTTCCGTGACGCGTGAGTACGTGACCCACATAACATTTTCAATGGACTCATTGTCGTCATTGTGGGAATATCCTAAATGCACGCTCGCCGCTTCCCCGAGAACGAAAGAAGTTCGCGCGAGCCGAGAGTCTCGCGGGGGCTGTTGTGCGCGCGCCGAAGAGGGCGGAGAGGGTGCAAAACATCGAAATTACCGTTTAAATAAATATTTAAATCACCATTTACGACCTTGATGAAAAATTAATTGCGTTTATTAAATTTGTCGAATAAATATCGTTTAACAAAAAATTTGTTTATTTTTTTTTTATTTACATCGTTATCGATAAATCGATTCGTATCGTCGCAGATTGTAGAAAATCAAATTATACGCAACTTTCTTTTTATCGTCTCGTAAAAGAGTCGCTCGTTTCGTTAGTTCGCCTAAACGACGAAATGACGAATGGCGCGAGTCGCAAAATGAAATATGTGACGTTGTAGAAAAAGAAATAAAAAAAATCAAAAAAACTTCGGCGCCAACGAGCTAATTCGTCGGTTCTACGTTTATGCACACGCGAGTCGTAATGTTTGTAGTCGAAATAAGGTGCAGCTCTTTTAATTTCCGGGTTGAAAAATTAAAGAATCGAAAATAAATTTATTTCTCCCCTTCGATAATTAAATCATTTCACACACGTTGATAAGAAACATTTTTTAAAAAAAGTAGAAAAGAAAACAGATAAAACTTTTTGTCATTTTAATCGAAACAAAAAAAAACTAGTCAATGATGCATGATCGAAGCGATTTATAAATGTACACATCGATAAATTCTCGGTATTATATAACGTTTATTGTTTTCTTGATCGATGACGCGATTCACTCGTCGTCTTGAACTCCTCGCTGAATCATCGATGAGACGAGATGATAGATACGAATGCATTTTCCTAGCCTCGAACGATAAATCTTGACGACACGGAGGGTGTGTGGGAGGGGGAGGGAGTTTTGCCGGAAGCGTGAAACGCCGATTTGTCTGGCCAACGGGCGCCGCCGGTGAAGGCTTTTATTATCGCGCTGAGAGGGCCACCGTACGAGATAAGAGAAGGTGTTCGTGGCTCGCTCGATCGCTCGGAACTGCGAACGTACGAATTATATGCAACGTGATTCAATCTTGGAAATGAAACTTCGAGAGATGGGGGGGGGGGGGACAAGTGGTGAAAGATTTACATAAGAATAAAAAATATTGAAAAAAAATCTATAAATTTTTATTGAGACGAATTATTTGCAACGTGATTCAATCTTGGAAATGAAACTTCGAGAGAGGGGTTTGGGCGGGGCAGGTGGTGAAAGATTTACATAAGAATAAAAAATATTGAAACAAAATCTATAAATTTTTATTGAGACGAATTATTTGCAACGTGATTCAATCTTGGAAATGAAACTTCGAGAGAGGGGGTTGGGTGGGGCAGGTGGTGAAAGATTTACATAAGAATAAAAAATATTGAAACAAAATCTATAAATTTTTATTGAGTCGAATTATTTGCAACGTGATTCAATCTTAAAATGGAAACTTCGAAAGAGAGACAGAGAGGGGAGGAACCACGAATGACTTGAACAAGAATTGAAAATAAAAAAATAAAATTTACAATTTTTAATCAAGATGAATTAAAAATTGTATGAAAAATGTATTCGAATGAAAATAAAATTGAATCGTGTCGATATTAAAAATTAATCGTTATTATTGTTTCTGTCACAGGGGAGTCAACGTGATCGTCGCGCAATGAGTGCGGTTGGGCGGACGAGTTTTCTTGAAAAATCGAGAAAAGGCAAAAACTCGCACGAGCTTCAGCAGCAGCAGCAGCAGCAGCAACAGCAGCAGGCACCTTCCAATACGATCACGCATAAAACAAGTCTTCGCATCTGAAGTGGCAAAGAGAAAATCTAAGAATAAATAATATTAAGAAATAATAAAGAAAAAATAATTAAAAAGAAAAAAAAAGAAATCCAGAAACAACGCTCAATCGAACACGCTCTTCTAATTCTACTTCTATCCGCGTGCATTCGCAACTTGGACTTAATCTCGTCGTCTTCGCAACGTTCGCATCGATAGAAGAGACAGACAGAAAAAAAAAGAATAAAAATCTTCCAAAACGCAATTTGCATAATTCCAAAAATCTTCGAAACGTTCAATTCGAATCACGAATATTACGTGTTAAATAGTCGAAGGCGATAATAAAGAAAAGAAGAAACGAAAGAGCGAAAGAATTTAACTACGAGAGTGAGAGAGAGAAAAAAAGATTTCTAACGAAATGGCCACGATGGCTGGCGGTGATTACACGTCCGTGAAAGACTTTTACAGAGGAAGGTCGATCTTCATAACCGGCGGCACCGGCTTTATGGGCAAGGTCCTCGTCGAGAAATTATTGAGATCGTGTCCAGGCATAAAAAACATCTATTTGCTCATGAGGCCGAAAAAGGGTCAGAACGTACAGCAAAGGCTAGAGGAACTCTTGAACGCCCCGGTGAGTGATAATCGATCCAAGTTAAACTTAAAAAATCTCTTGGAACAAGGTAAATTAATTTTTCATCGAATTATTTAATCGATTGTAATTTTGATTTCTTTTTTGTATCGTAGCTTTTCGAAAAATTGCGTCGCGACAGTCCTACCGAGCTGACGAAAATCGTACCGATCGCTGGTGACGTTACGGAACACGAACTTGGTATATCGGCGATCGATCAGGAAACACTGACGCGATGCGTCTCGGTCGTTTTTCATTCGGCGGCGACGGTCAAATTCGACGAGGCGCTCAAACTCTCGGTCACTATTAATATGCTCGGTAGCGAACGACTCGTGCATTTGTGTCATCGTATGGATAATTTGGAGGTAAGGAAATCCTTTTTTTTTTAAAATTATAATCGGGAAAGTAGGGTTCGAGGAAGAAAACAACAAAAAAAAAGAAAGAATAATCGATATTTATCTAGACGAATATTATTTCGAAAAGACTCGAATTTTACAAATTATGAAAAAATTTACGAATTATACAAAGAAGAATTTTTAATTAAAGGGTGTTTTTTCCCTTGATTTCATGCAAAAATGTCTCGACCCCCGAGGTTGAAACGAGAAACGAGTTTTGCTTCGATGGAATATTTTTCTCTCGTCTCTTTCCTCTTTATTCCATTCCCATATAGACACGAGTGCCATAATGAGAATTAGAATATTGAAAGAATTGGCTCTTGGTAATATTCTCACGATTTGCTAATGTGCCACTTTTACCCCTCTCTATCTTGCCCCTTCTCGCGTATTTGTCGAGTAAACGAAAGAGGAAGACAGACAAAGAGAGAGAAGTGATTCGAATTCTCGGCCTACCGAGAATTCGCGAGATAATTGGATGCGACTTGTAAAACACCACGAGCTGTAACGACAATTTAGCGTTTAGCGATTAGAATTTCGGCGAAATAAAATTCAATCGCGTCGACCACAGGGCGCAAATATAAATTTATCCATTTTACGAAAAATACAAAGTTCCTTCGAATAAGTTGTAGTAAAATTAATCGTATTTTCAGGCTCTCATTCACGTGTCGACCGCTTATTGCAATTGCGATCGCATGGACGTGGCCGAGGAGATATATCCAGCACCGCAGGATCCTGAACAAGTAATAGCGTGCACCAGATGGATGGACGACAAGCTGGTCGAGGAGCTGACGCCGAAGCTCATCGCCGGACGACCCAACACTTACACGTTCACGAAAGCTCTCGCGGAAACGATGCTTCTTGGCGAAAGTGGCACGCTACCGGTCGCCATTGTCAGACCCTCGATCGTTCTGTCCTCGTTCAGAGAACCGGTGGCTGGATGGGTCGACAATTGGAACGGACCGACCGGGATTATAGCCGCGGCTGGAAAAGGCTTTTTCAGGTATTACCCCGAACCGTTTTAATAATCTTCTTTTTTTCACCATATTATTCAATAACGTTTAATTATTATTCGTTCCTTCCATTAATCTCTCTTTGCAGAACGATGCTTTGTCACGAGAACAAAGTTGCCGATCTGGTGCCGGTCGATATCGTGATAAATTTAATGATATGCGCGGCATGGAGAACGGCTACTTGTCGTAGCGACACGATAACGGTTTATAATTGTTGCACGGGCCAACAGAATCCGATAACATGGAAGCAATTCGTCGAGTTGTCGTTCAAGTATAGTCGAAAGCATCCGGTGAACGACGCGGTATGGTATCCGGGCGGTCGTTGTCGCAACTCACCGTTTCTAAACAAAGTATCGGTAACGTTTCAGCACATGTTGCCCGCGCACATATTAGATTTTCTCGCGCGGATCAAGGGCTCGAGGCCGTTAATGGTGCGGGTACAAGCGAAATTGAACAAAGCCGCCAAGTGCTTGGAGTACTTCAGTACGCAACAGTGGAACTTCAGGGACGACAACGTCAGAAGGCTCGGTTACGTATTGAGCCACGACGATCGTCAAACCTTCATGTTCGACGTTAAACAGATCGATTGGCCCTCGTACTTGGAACACTATATCCTCGGGATACGACAATTCATTCTCAAGGAAAGCCCGGAGACACTGCCAGCCGCACGCTCACACATTATGAAGTGAGCACCTTTGTTTTCTTCTTCTTTTTTTTCTCTCTTTTCCTATTTATCCTTCGTTCCAAATTGAACCAAAAGTATTTGAAAAAAATAATGAAACTTTTGTATTCTATTGGATATTTGTTTCGTGACTAATTAAGTTTTTCATTATTTTTATTTGTATTCCAGATTATTCTGGCTACACAGGGCGGTCCAATTCGGTGCTGTGCTGGTGGTATTGCGCGTCCTAATGTCGCGCAGCTCCCTCGTAAGATCCGCGTGGTTCTCGCTACTTTCCGTCGTACTGCGCCTCTGTCGCATGATTGTTTGACGGCTCAGTCGCCGAAAGATAATTATTATCATTATTATTGTTCATGAATCGCGTAACGTGACGAGACGCGAGACCGGCTCGTGTCGTTATTCAATGGTGCGAATTGTCCTTCGTACCTCAATGCTCAGCATCCCCGACGATATGATTAACGACAACAACAACAACAACAACAGCAAAAACAACAACAACAACAACAACAACAACAAAAACAGCAAAAACAACAAGACAACAATAACAACAACAACAACAACAACAAAGCGCTATCTTCGTTTCCCCATGTGTTGGCCTTTTCAATGTTTGTATTCGTTCGTAAAATAATTAGGTATCGCTAGGCAAATGATAAGTAAAACAAACACACTGACACACGGACACGCGGGCATAATTACACATAAAACGAACACACACACACACACACACGCACATACACACATACACAAATACGAGCGTGAAAGAGAGTGTCGTTTACCGAAATACGAGAACCACGAGTAGAAAAAACTAAAACGAATGGCCCAATAAAATCACGAGCGAAATTTCAAAGTGACTTAAAAAAATAACGAAGAAAGAAAAAAGAAAAACTAAACGGAATTGCATCTTACTCTCAGCCCCGCGATACGCTACGCTCGTAGATATATGACGCATATATATATATATACATATATATATATTACGTATGTATATATTGGGTTGGCCAAAATGTCATCGCGTTTCTAATAAATGGACAACTGCGTCCATCTATCGGTGAAAAATGCAATCGCTCTTTGGCCATCCCAATATACATATATATATTTATATATATATGTATAAAACAATAGATGATAGTGCAAACGCTTTAAAACTTTGAGGAGAAAAAAAGCTTTTTGGGAACTAACGGGTCGACCAAAAGACAAAAAGAAACGTGCCGGCTAATTGTGTTCCGGGTTAAAAAAAAAACAAAAAAATTAACGTCGACTCGTCATCCCCGCCTTGCCTCGATAAACTCGCGACGAAATAATTCAAGATCGAGGCGAGAGCTTGCCGGGTTACGCGCTCAAAGTGATTTTTAAATCCGATCGTTTCGTTCGCTCACGCGGCACGAGAGATAAGATATTTTTTCGCACGCGACGTTAAGGCACAAAAAAATAAACGAAGAATAAATAAAATAGAAGAGACAAAAACGAGAAAAAAAAGAAAACGACAAAAAAAAAGCGATAAACGACGAAGCGTCTCGTTCGACGAGACACAACTTTGCACCAAAAGTCAATTTGTGATAATTACGTCCACGACAATCGGGTGAGATTACAAATCACTCGTGGTATCGACGACGCGAATGACGAAGAAAAAAAATGGACGTCGCGGTGGCAAAACAAAAAAGAAAAAAAACAACAAGAAAGAGAAAAAAAAATCGACAGAGTCAAAAAAAGGGGAAGTTGAGAAAAACGAAGAAACAAAAAAAAGGAGATGAAGAAAAAAAAGAAAACGAACAAAAATACACACAGAAATAAAAAAATAATAATAATGGCAATCGCGAAGCCCTCACTAACGGTCGTGTGCCTTCGATGACTTTCGGTATCTGACATTCTTTTTCAATTTTATTCTGTGACTCTATTTGTAAGATATACCTAGATACGAGGCGGGCAATTGGGTCGCGATGCGCCAAAATCGGCTCGACTGTTTTGGGGCGAAAAATCGGCGGCGCGTCCCGTTACGTTTCAGCACGAACGGTCGAGATACGAGAGACGAATGAAAGAAAATAATAATAATATTTGACAAAAGGGATGAAAGGAAAACGAGGAAAAAATAATACAAAAACAACAACAGCAACAGCAGAAACGAAATAGGAGATTGATCGTTTGATTTTTGAGCAGCAAAAGAGTTCTTTTTTTTCGCCCAAAGTTCGAAGCGGTGGTAGACTCGAGATATTCGGATATATTAGATATATATATCGTTCGAGATTAGAACTTGAGAAAATATCTCGAATATTGCCACATGGAACTGTGCAGGATACTAATTTTTGTTTTCTGCGCGGTAGACGAACGCGTGCTCGACAAAAAAAGAACAGAAATGAAAATAAATAAAAAACAATGGCAAGATATTAAAGTTGATGATTTTTTTAATGAAAAAAGAAAGAATAACGAGATTTAAATAAATAAATAAATCGCAGAATCCAGTTGCATTATAGCGTAATATCGTGTTTCTATGTATCTTGCATACTTGTAACGTCACATTGATCGAGCCGGTGTTGGTTCTCTTATTTCCCAATTTTGTATTTTCTTTTTTTTTGTTTTCATTATTTTATATTTATTGTGAATTTTGAAGGCATTGGCAACTAATCAGTCGTTTCCGAAAGACAGTCGGTCGAAAAAGCGAAAGAGAGAAAGAACGATAGACGAACGAACGGAAGAGAGAGAGACAGAGTGAGAAAAAACAATTTAGGCGCCACGAACAAAAAAAATGAGTAATTCTAAAAAGAAAATAAATTTAATGATATTAATTTTATTCAAATTCGAGCAGCGACGATCTTCGTACGAGACGAGATAAGGCGCGATGAGCGTGAGATAGCGTCTACTTTCCTTTTCGCACAAGATTATTTAAAAAGAGTCAAAAAAAAAAAGAGAGAAAAACAAACAAAACAACAACAAAAACAACAACAACAACAACAACAACAATAACAACAATTGCTAACGCTGTGAAGGAACGTCGGGAGCGCGTGGTCGAGAGAGAGAGAGAGAGAGAGAGAGACGAGAAAACGAAAACGAAGAAAAACGAAAAAAATGAAAAAAAATCAACAAAAAAAACACATAAACAACCCAGTAGATTTAGTTAGACGAAAGAATTGTAAATACGAAGTTGTTGCTGCTAAGCGGGTAACGGTGCAGTGTGTTATGTATTATATAGCTATTAATTCGGACTATCATGAGTTCGCCGATAAATATTCTTAGAACTTTGTCGTAGGCATCTCGTATAATCGAGTGAGAGCCAAAAAGAGGAAGAAAAAAAAAGAAGAAGAAAAAGAAGAGGGAAAAAAATCAGAAGAAGAAGAAGAAGAAAAACGAATAACACAAGAAATATACGATGCAGGAAAAAGTGCATCGAGATGATTCCATTGTTACGATGAGGGGGGGAAAAAAGGAGAGTAAGAAAGAAAAAAAAACAAGTGTACGTTACGGTACGATATTCCAATCTTCATATCGTTCTTTGTTTCTCGTGTGTGTGTGTGTGTGTGCGTGTGTGTGTGTGTGTGTTGTTTTTCTTTTTTTGTTTCGTGATTCCGTTTGTTTGTTCGTTAGTTTGAATTGATAAATTCCATAAGAAGCTCCAGAGAACGACCGTGCGATTTTTCATTGAGATATTGTCTCAAAAATTTTTTTTTTTGGATCCGTGAGACGATACGAGATCGATCCTTTTTTTCGTTCTCGATATATAAGTAATATATATTTACGATTTTCTTTTTTTTTTTTTTTCTTTTCTTTTATATTCGCGAGATTAAAAATAAAAAACGTGCATGCACCAATTTTTGTTGGGGTTCGCATTGCGCGACGGCAAACGAGTAACAACAACAACAACAAAAACAATCGCTTCAGCACACACCAAGGGCTTCGAAAAAAAAAAGAAAAATAATAATGATAAGAAAAAAAAATTAAGAAAATTAAAAAAAAAGCGACGTAACTGAAAAACGCCACGCGTGTTTTATCGGAGGAGCGAAACGCGACTCTCACCGATGCTTCCTACGTCTCGCTTCAACCGTAGTCTACTCTACGACATTTTTGTTTTCTTTTTGATTTTTCTTTTTGTTCGCGTCCTGGCCCACCGGACGTCGCGGCACTTGGGGGATGAACGCCGAGGATGCTTTCGATGTGAGAGAGAGAGAGAGAGGAAGAATGCGCGAAATCGTACGAACGAGAGAAATCGAGTATGAGAGAAGAGAAAGAGCGAAAAAGAAAGTTTAAAAAAAATTTGAAAAAAGGCATGAAATTATTTTCAGGCCGGTTTAGGAATTTTATTTGTAAGTTTTTTGATTTTTGTTTGTTTTAGCGCGCACGGTGTACGGTGTTGCAAAAAAAAAAAAGAAACGATGCGATTATCGATACTTTTATCGAGTTTTCGCGACAAATCGTTGCTCCTCGTTGTCGTCGATGATTCGTGATTTTTTAAATTTCTTTATTCACCGGAAATCGAGGACAATTTTAATTCACGTCCTTCGAGGGCATTTTTGTTATTAAGAAAAAATAATTTATTCGCGGTGAATGGGATTACCGAAGGAAAATAAATTGTTTAATTAAATAAGAACGAAAAAAAAAATTTTTCGACCTTTTGGTACGACGACGACGACGACGACCACGTAGGACCAAACGATTTGTTACGTTCGCAAGTGGATTGCGTGTAATATGTACGAGAAAACAAATGATATATATATATATATATCGGGGATTAAAGCAAATTTATTTATAACTCGATAGTCGGTGTTTTCAATAGAGAGGAATAATTTATTTAAGCAAGGAATTCGTAAATGAATGAAAATGAAATAAAAATTAATTTAAACCAAAAAGAAAGAGAAAAAAAATACAGAAAAATAATAATATGAACCGAACAATATTGTAAGTCGAAGAAAAGACAATTATCCTCGCCCAGTTGATTCGATCAATGATTGTTGGCCCGACGTTGTCGATCATTTCTTAATTAATAAAAATAAAAATAAAATAAAAATATATATATATATGTATATGTATATAACGCAACGAAATTTATATACATGTACAAATATGTTGTTTCTCAATGGTACAGACAGACCTCACGCTCATTGGGGTTAATCCTCGTCCGATCGCAACGTCGTTTAAATTAATTGGAAAATGATGAGAGACAAAAAAGAAAACAAATAACCGGCCGTGCTAAAAATGAATAGTCAATATTTCTACGTATTCGTGAATTTCGTGTCACCTGTTGCCTGTGCCTTTAAGATATCCGTAGACGCCGGATTACTTTAATCGGATATAAATCTTGATTTGTCTTCCGTTATTTTTTGTTTATTTTTTCGTTTTCTATCAAATCGCTCTTCGTTTTTTTTGTATCAATCTTTTATTCGTTGTATCGGTCGGAGTGGGCTTCCCTTTGAAAAATATTTCTTGATCTGTCGTTCATCGCTGCCAAGAATTAAGCAAGAGAATAGAAAGAAAAAAAATTTCAAGACGAGAAAAAATACTTGATAAAAAAAAATAAACACAAATGTTTTTTGACGCGAGAAAGAATTTTTTCGTCGCTGTGGGGAAGGGAGTGAATGAGTGGGAGTGAGAGAGATTACGTGAGAGAGAGAGAGAGAGAGAGAGAGAGAGAGAGAGAGAGAGAGAGAGAGAGAGAGAGAGATTACGCGCGAGAGCGAGATTTGTTCAATTAAATGAATTACCGAAGTAACGATAAATAAATAATTATTTAGCGCCAGGGAGTATGAAGAATAAATAAGCGAAAAAAAAACAAACATAAAACAATGAGGTAGCGCTGCGAAGGTCACCACCAGCTAGTCTCGTCTGTAAACGTTATCCGGTCACACGATGCATACCACAAACAAAAAAAATATTTAATATTATTAATTTAATTAATATTATACTGTACTATTATAGAATACATTAAAAAGGAAATGAACCATTGCAAATTATCTTTTATTCCTCGACCACGCCCGAAGCCCCTGGCCCTTAATTTAACAAATTTATTCATTACTCGGTAGAAAACTCCAAAATCCTGCGTAGATCCTACCCCGACAAAGCTCTAAAAATTATCCATACCTTTATTTTCTACGTCTAATTCATTTTCAAGAAAACAAAAAATACTTATCCGGCGAAAGAAGAATTTTTTGTTGCTTTTAAACGAGTTTAAAAAATTCGTCACGTCTCGTTCCTACAGCAGTCCGAATATTAATTTACATAATATATTACCACAAAAAATCTACGATCAGCAAGCTGTCCATTGCGATGAAAAATGTAACTCATAGTTTCTGCCTTTTCGGTGAAAGAGTGTGCGGTGCGCAGTTGTGAACGTTCCTTTAGGAGTGACTGGAAACCGGGGCGGGTGCCGTTTATCGATTCCGACGCACCGCAGTACCATATTTCAGTGGGCACTCGTCACAAGCGTTCGCCATTGTCCGTTTATACGGGGGGAACAAAAGTACGAGTGGTGCAGTACTTAAAGAAAATTAATCGAGTGATCGAATCGACGAATGATTCTCACATCGTACGAGAATCATCTGTTTTCGTTAAAAACGTGAGTTACCATTTCTTTTTCCATTACGTATCTTTGGGTTCGTCGTATCGCGAGAGCAGTCGAACGTGTAATGGCGCATCGCGTTGGATCGTCGCCCGTCGCTTCGCTCGCTCGACTAACCGAAAGACATATCGCTATCGATTCACCGAGGGAATCACGAATGTTCGTCGATTTAACGAAATTAGTCTGGACCTCTTGTGAACACGAGTCTCTCGGGATCGTAGTCACCTCGATCCAATAATTACGTCCTTCCTAATCGCGTTACTAAAATATCTCTTACGATTAATCGAGAAAATAATGTAAAGAAAAACGCAATATGGCGAGTGGTCTATGGCCAAGCGGTGTCGACCTCAACCTGTATACCAAAGGGATCTGCCGTTAGTTCAGCACCGAGTCGGTGACTTACCGACTGTTATGGCAGGAATGGTCATGCTCACTCGAATATCGAAATTCTTTTGAAATTTAAATTAAATTAAATTCACGCGAATTCTATGTAATTGTTATTTTATTGTTTCTCGCAGGACCTTGCTTATTTTCAATTGAATCGTCTGTAGTAAATTATTCAAGGAACCGGTTGATCCGAATCACCATGAGTTCTCCAGAAGAGGCGGAGGTACGAATCTACTGAAGAATGAAAATAAAATGAAAAATAAGAAAGATACAATTTTCGTATTCGACGTTTATTTCCAGCTTGTTATCTCCAACAAGGGGGGTCCAAAATTGTTAAACAGAGGCTTCATTTACACGATGCACAAGAGACAAAAGAACAACGTACGCTGGCGTTGCGTACTTCGTTCCTCCTATTGTCGTGGCAGTCTCGTAACCTCCACGGATTTCAAAGCACCTAGAGTACGAATGGAGCACAATCACGGACCTGATTTCGCGGCATGTAGACTAGCGAGAACGCGATACGTTGCGATGGGACAACCACCGGTATTTCCGGGTTAGAATTCAAAACTGTTTTATCGACGTACCGCCCAACTCGATACTCGATTAATTCACGAGAATTTTCTTTTCAGAGGATAATAAAAATACAATGTTCGAGTCGATACCACTTCCGTTTATGAACAAAATCAAGGAAGAACCACAAGAAATTCCCGAGGAAACCGAATCTACCTTTCTTCTTACGAACGACGAGGAATCGAGCGTTCCTCAACGCGTGACGAAACAAAACATACCGATAGGTGAGTCGTCCAAATTTTCTATATCGTATCGGTCTCTCTAAGCGATTTGCGCAAAATTGTATCGAATAATGAAAAATCTATCGATAAAGATCGAATCGATATTAACGATCGACCAAGGTAAGTCAGATTTCTGTATAGTCGACAGTGGTAACGATCGATATCTGCATTATCGATCGAGCGAAAAAAGTGATCAACTTACGCGAAAGTGAAAATTTGTTCGTGGAAGACTATGATAATGGCGGTGACTATATAGCGATCGGTGCGAAACGCGTGAGACGTACACGAGCGCGCAATACAATCGCCCGATTCCTCGAGCACTATTTCGGTCGACGCACGAGGAGATCGTGAAAACGTATGGCAGTTGGCCTGGCCAACAGAGCGAGAGAGAGAGAGAGAGAGAGAGGGAGGGAGGGAAAAACAGAAAGAGTGTACATGTGCGAAGGGGCTTATAAAACGTATGGAATGTTCAACGATTCCGAAGTCTTCTAGAAATATATACGGATAATATCGTCACGAGCAGACGTCGAAGCCGATTTTTCCATACGTTGTACGTTCTTAACGCAACATGTGTTATATAGCTCTATTTTGCCTATAAGCTCTCTATATATAGGCTTGAAAGAATAAACACACGACTCTCGCCACGTGTACTATCGTTCAATTATCTCTCTAATTAACGAGATAAAACAAACGAAGAAACGATCGGTAAAACCAAGATAACGATATGTTCAATTTTGGTCACCGTTGGACAAATTGTTGATGACAAAATTTTGAGAAATATTCAAATACAAATTGTAAAGTCTAGTTCTACAGCGCTAACGCAATGAAGATGGCAGCACTCGTCGAGGGGGATCGGTTACGCAATCGAGACAGCTGTTGTAGAGAAAACTACTACTCAAAGGGCACGAAGGGTAACGGAAAGGAGGGCAAGGAGACGCGACCGTTAACAAAAATATTCGACTCCTCGTCACGATCGGCTTTTTTTCGTTTTAATTAATTTTTTTAATCAAAGATCGATATAAAATCGCTATCATGAAAATAAAAACGTAACTAAGGAGATCCGTGAAAAAACGTAAGTTTGCGGATTTCGAAGGTCGGATCGTAAAACCCCGACGGCGATTATAGGGGGATAGGGCGAGGAGATCGTCAAGCGTGTATTACGCAATCGAAACGGAACGCACGCGTCGGACCAGCTGCGTGACGCATTCCCTCAAGGGACGCGGGATAACAAAAGTCTCTCCTTTCTCCCACCATACCCCACTTTTTTCTTCGACACCGGACGTTCGCAAAAAATAAAATATCATGCGTATCATTGAGACGAAAAAAAAAAACATTATTTCGCGTATTATCGAAATTAAACGATCGGCACGTGATCGGCAAAACGTGTGATTTCTTCGCCAAAGAAAATCAATAAAATTTACAAATATTCTACGTGAATAAAATATCGAAATTCCACACAAAAAAAAAAAAAAAAAAAAAAAAACGAGATAATCCGAATCCGCGGAGAAAGCCGATTCGCGAAATACGAAAGATTAAGAAAGATGTCTTCGATCCGCGTTCCCTGGCATTCCAGACGAACGTGCGAGGTTCGAGCCAAGCGAGAAGCCAAAAATGGAACACCGATCGTCGATTCTAAGCGCGAATCATCCAAAAGTCCGCGAGACTATATACATACACCTATACATATACATATATATATATATATATATATATATATGTGTGCCTATATCTATATATATAAATATACATATACATAGAAGAAGGAGACGATCTGCGAGAGAGCGTGAAGAGAATCTTTGCAGCTCGAAAGAATCGCTGACTCGTTTTTTGTTCGTAACGATAACGCGAGATAAGGGCGAGTGAGAGATAAAAAGAAGAGGAAGAAACAAAAAAAAAAGTTGCAATGGACGACGCGATTTTCGACGATGCCATTCATCGGCGTTTTCTCTTGCGGAGGAGCGACGAGAGACGAGACGATTCGGCCGTGCGCGCCCGGAGAGCTAGCCGGGCTCTCCTCGATCGATGAGTCCGGTGCTCGGCAGGGCGCCCGTGAGGACCGATGTGATCAGGTCGGTTAGTAAAGCGGGTGAAAAGAGACGGAGATAGCCGCTAGAGGGCTACGCCGAGAAGCGCTCTAGAGAAGGTTGGAGAGGGTGAGAAAATAGGAGCACGAGAGAGTGAGAGTGAGAGAGAGAGAGAGAGAGAGCGAACGAACGCGACATAGAGACGAGCGATAACACTGCGAGTGTGAGTGAGACGGAGTTACTATGGCTGTGTTGTGTGTATGTGTGTGTGTGTGAGAGAGAGAGAGAGACGTCACACTCACTCAACACACACACACACACACACACACACATGATAGTACGGATAATGCGTTGACGACCGGCGCCCCATCGGCACATGCGCGTCACGACGCGCCCCGACCGTCCACCGATTTCGATTTTAGTCGTTCGCTGGGTTCGGGTTGGGGGAAATCGTGTTCGCTCGTTTCTCGACACGCCAGACGACGCTCGGGAACCGTAAAATAATACACACACGTTAGTCCAATTTTTGTTTCTTACTTTCCCGCACAATGTCGTGTCATTCGACGTAAATTTCATCAGAGGGATAAATAATAAGTCGAGAAAGAAAATAAAGAAACACGAAAATAAGAAAACAGTGCTTGCCAAAATACACGACACTGACGAGGAAGACGGGAAGAAAACGGCGTGTGTATCGAGACGGCGCGAACACATTTTTACGAGAGACACACAGAGAGAGAGAGAGAAAAAGATTTCGGTCCCAGAATGTTATTCACGCTGTAGTCATCGTCGTAATCGTCGTTGTTCTTTGTTCGAGACGTCGCAACGCCGTGACCGGTTTATCGGTGCACTCGGTATCCGATAATACGACAAATAAATACTGCGGTGCACCGGATACGTATATACGTATAAATACATATATATACACATATATATATATATATATATACAAATACATGTATGTGAGATATAAATACGTATACATGTATATTCACACGTATAAATCCAATCGTGTAGCAGAAGACGCGTAATGTGCCGGCCAATCGCGCGATAAACACAAACACGAAGAAGAATAATCAAGCAAGAATAATCAAAGGTAGAAGAGTGAATTTTTCAATTGTTTTTTGTTTTGTTTTTTTTTTGTTTTTTACATTTATTTCGTTTCTTTGATTTCATCCTTTTTCTCGTTGTTTTTGATTTTCTTTCGAAAGAGAGATATACGTATGTGCGACGAGAGACGAGAATATCGCATGGGAATAAACGTGGTGGGCTTATTTCGTCGACTGCTTCGTTCTCGTCGTCGAGGCGGACGAGCCTCGAACAGAGGGTGGGAGAAAAAGCTGGGGCAAAATAGTGACAGAGAGAGAGAGAGAGAGAGAGAGAGAGAGAGAGAGAGAGAGAGAGAGGGAGATAAGAATTATATATCGGTATATATCATCGAGGTACTGTGACGAGACGGACGCATTTACTATCTCGGTTTCAAATATATATATTTGTAACGTATACGCGTATATATAGGAATATTACATTACCGACTGCTGTCGTACGACGTACGGCAATCGTCATGGCCGACGGGCGTCGCGACGCCTCAAAAAACGCCCCGCTATTATTTCTTTAATACGCCATTCGCGATGATGAAAAAACGATCGGGAAGGACGTAACGATTTTATTCGAATTTTTTAAAATTTCTCGAGGTAACGAGGACATGGGTTAAAGCGAAAAATCGATTTAATTTGCGTTATCGAGTAATTCGACGTTCAATATTTAATAAACGTGAAATTTGATTATTCTTTGAATTTTCATGTCGATGGAGTTATAAATATAATCGTCACACGAATTCACACCGATACCTGAGAGAGTTGACTCGATGAATAATTCGAGCCAAATAATCGAATGCCAAAATTGTTAAGAAGTGTGAATAAACTACCCCTCGTGCGGTCAACCCTTCGGTAAAAGGTGGCAACGGTCCTTTCTCGTAGCTCGAGCGTACCCAGAAACCTTTTCAGTAACTCGAGGCCGATGTTATTGATTTCCTAGCTTGGCGAACCGATCTCTCGCGAACCGGTCTAAAAGGCAGATGTTTCGGTAATTATTAGTCAGTGTATCGCTGGCAGCGTTACAGTACAAACGTAAACTACAAAGTGTAAAAAATCTTTCGTAACGTATAAAATCGTTTTTTTTTCTTTTTTTTTTTGTTATTTTCACTCTCGAAACGTTTTAACGACGCTCGCCGATTTTTCGCTAAATAACGTGGTCTATGTTTTTTCTTTCTTCTTCTGTGTGATCGTTTACTTTCACGATCGTTTGTACGCCGGCACGGTGAGTACAGCACGTGGTCGAACGCCACGTTTGTGTTTGTTGCCGAAGAAAGGTCTCGCGACCTTTACACGTGGCGAACGTACAAATTACATTGTACTACAAAGTACATAATAGTTAAATCGATATTTCGTATATTTGATAATTTTCAACGGACTTTTATTATTGTTAAACGTAACTAAAAAGTACAAAAATGTAAATCTATCGGCACGAATATTTTACGTAAATTATCCAAACTCCACCGAGACGCGACTGACCCCCACGCGCGAGTGAAGTTTCCGACGGCAGATCGAACGTTACTAAATTTAACGAGCGAAGTGGGGGAAAAAAATGAGAGAGGAACGAAACGAGGCGTGTTGCAGAAACGACGCGAGATTTTTTTTTCTTTACGCGTGTGACGTCTCGCTACGTACAAAAGGCCCTCGTAGACCAAATTCACCGCGGAGAGTACGATCGAATATTCAGCCTAATGACGCAACCTGCTAATGTCGCTAAAGTCTACGCGACGATAAGACGCGCACCGACCAATTCTCGCGGATGAAATTTCTTTTTTGTACATTATGATCGTTCCTCTCTCTCTCTCTCTCTATTTTCGAACTCGTCGATTTTGCTGATAATTTATTATCGATAAAAATATTACCGATTTTTTGTTTTTATAATTACCGATTTTTATGAAAAATCGGTTTTTCTTTTCATCGAAAATTTCGTTTCTTTTTTTCTTTCGCTCGAGAGATTTTTGTTGGCGGTCGTCGCGTGCCAAAAGTGTCGAATCGTCGTCCAACTGGCGTCGCTCCGGCGGTTGTAACCGATTTTACGATGAGAAACGAAGCGACGCTCGAGCTTGGCGAATTTATCGTCAAGTTTTATGATAAGAGAACGCGTTATCGTTTCATTCTTGCTGGAAGAATTTGTTTGGGAACCGTTTCGTGAAGGCGCACGTGTTACGACGATGATCGATACGAAGAAAATAATATATCGAATGAATTTGAAAAAAGAAAAAAATAGTTTGAATCGATTTCTCATTTTGTTTGGTTTGCAAATCGTTCGAGTTTCTTGACTCGATTTTTTTCAAACCTCGATCGAGCTATATTGCTTATGACTTTTTGTCACAACGATCCAAGTTTCTCTTGGAGTAGAATTGCTCCTCTCGCACGCTGTGCCAGAACGATAATAATAGCGAGGAAAATATTCGACCGGGCATACATGTATCGTGTCATTTTCTCGCGTCTGCGCTCGTCCTCGTCTCTCATCCACACAGTGCAATAATTCTACACGTCGTACTCCCACTTTTCGTTATATCGAAACCCTCGAAGTACCGTCATCAAGTTTCTCTCTCTCTCTCTCTCTCTCTCTTTCGCTCGACTCGTCTTGACGACCTTCGGTCTAACGCGCAATCCAACACTTTGTTTGTTTTCGTAATTCGCAAGACATGCATAAAATACAGGCAATAATTTCCCTTGCATAAATATAAATAAAACAACCATTTCTATTTTTATTAGAAAAATCTATTTTTCGCTCTCGAAGGATATAAAAAAAATCTAAAAATAATTGTGACTAATTATCGATAATTGATTAACGATATAACGATCAATGTCGATAATTACTTGAAAGAAAAAAGCGTAATTTTCAACCCAACGATAATCCCACGCCCTCTAGACAAAAAAAATCGATCCCCTGTGTCTCTCTCGCGTCGTGAAGTAAAAAAATCCTTATTATTTCTCCTCCGTGGCACAGCAAGAGCAACGAAAGTTTGCTGAACGAGTCGAGGAGAGGCTGATTCGTAAAAAAAAGAGCGAGAAAAAAGAAAAGTCGTCGCAATGGCGGCGGTAGGAAAAGCTTTGACCGGATCGGATCCCGTTAAGCTCTCGTCTCATCGTACGACCGAGGCTAATCGTCTCGCCGAGCGTCATAGCCTCATGGAAAAACTGGAAAGCTCGATGAAGCAAGAACCACCGGACGACGAGGACGAGGATTTTTACGTCGAGGAACGTCCGCGAATGCAAACCTCCGCTTCCGGTCCGCGCACTGGACGCGTGAGGGCGCACTCGCGCAGTCTCAGAGCGATGGCCAATCCCAGCGCGGTTTGGGCTCACTTCGATCTTTGCGTCAACGATCCCCTGCGCGCGCAATGTCGTATATGCGGCTCTGTCGTCGTCAGAGGTGGCGCCAATCCACGACAATGCGGCACGACCAATCTCCATCGACATCTTCGCGTTCATCACGGTGGACGACTTATCGGCAGACGATATCATGGTAATTTCAAGCTTCCAAACGAAAACACGATATTTACGTGTAAACAATTTTTTTTAGAAACAACGGATGATTAAAAAAAAACAATTTAATTACAGAGAATTGTTGATGTTTTTGTTGTTGTTGTTGTTTTTTTTATATTGCTTTATAAGGAAGCGTGAGATATTATTTTCAGAGAGAGATAAAAAAAATAGAAGTACGTCGGTCTGGTAATTAGCGATGTCTTTGAAATATTTGATGAGTCGGGAATAGGGGACGATGCACGCGAACGAGAGTTGTTCACAGGTCACGTTCGCGAACGCGACACGAAGCCCGCCTGGGCCGATGCGTGATACGAATATAAAGAGAATTCGCCGAGATAAATACGAGAATCGCGGTGGGCAGTGTAAATCACTCGGCAATTGTCTCGGTGTACACGACATCGAGCGAGTTTTATAATTCATGCTAGTTTCTCGTACCGTGAATTATTTCACGAATTATTCTTACACTATTTTTTTTTTTTGATGAAATTTTGACTAGAATTTTATCGAAGAGATCAAATAAATTTTCTCTTATTTAATAATTTATTGGCCGTGTTGCAGTTATGCAATCCGGCTCTCAGGGCACTTCCGCCGGAAGGACAATCAGGATAGCGTCTCAATCGATCGTCAGGCAGCCATTGAGAAATATCGCACCAGCGCCATCGACCCAGCATCGACCTCAGCAACCACCAAAGACTCTAGTATTGAAGACTATACCGTTGAAGGTCAAACAGGTCGCACCAACGACCATCAAAATGGCACCGCGTCATGTAGGAACGCCGCAGAACACCGTACCTCAACAACCCACCGAGGTAACTATATACTTGACGGAAATAAAAACATTGAACAAAAAAAGAAAGAAAGAAAGAAAGAAAGAAAGAAGAAAAATAAACCCGATGCAAAAATCTTGCTCTCGTCGTTTTTTTCAGGTTTGCCTTAGGTGGAACAGTTATCACAGCAACATGCAAAATAGTTTCCCGTCGCTTCTCGACACCGAGCAATTCGTCGACGTGACGCTCGCCTGCGAGGGACGTTCCTTGAAGTGTCACAAGATGATACTTTCCTCCTGCAGCGATTATCTCGCGGCACTGTTGCGCGAAAATCCCTGTCAGCATCCCATTATACTGATGAAAGATCTCAAATTCTGGGAAGTCGAGGCGCTCGTTAAGTTCATGTACCGTGGCGAGGTGAACGTCGCTCATGACAAATTGCCACAGCTGTTGAACGCCGCTGAGGCACTGCAGATCAAAGGATTGGCAGGACCGAGTCCTTCGCTCCAGGTACTTTACAAAATTCTTCATTTTATCCAAGCCTCAATTTCCATCGACTATAATTATATTATTTTATTTCTCTCTTTCTTTTTCTCTCGTTGTCTAATCAAAGAATCCAAAACCACCAAAGCTCGTGCCACAATCGAAGCCGATTAATCAAACTTCGAACTCGACGACGAGAATCGCCTCGGAGGCGAAAGAATCGAGCAAAGCCTCGGCTTCGTCGACGACTCCCGTAGGTCAAGCGAATAGTCCTAAACGCGTTCGTAAGAGGGAATCCTCGGAACCACCTCAACCACGACCATTCACGAAAATACGTCTTCAACGTCCCGTGACACCGACCTCGCCGAATCTCGCTGTTAAATTAGAACCACTGGACATACCGTTGAGCCCGACGGAAATTTTTCCCGATCATCACGACGAGGATAGTTCGACAGCCTCGAACTTTGACAATCTCGTGATGGCGTTGCACGAGGACGAAGATCCTGGAGGCGAGGATCGTTGCAGCGACGACGGTGACATTAAATTTTGCGATTTACCAGGACGTTCCGGGGATCTTAACGATAGCGAGGAACACATGGAATTCGTGCCGACCGACTTTTTGGAACAGGAACAGGATATCGTCGAGGAGGCGGACGGTGAATTTAGCAAGAGTAGCAACGACGACACCGAGGACGAGGACGACGACGAGTACGAGGACTCACGACCTTCCGACAATCGAAAAAAAACGAGCCTCGTCGACGATCGCGAGAACGACAAGAGAAACGAGAAGTGTACAAATCCGGATAAAACTTAGTTTTTTTTTTTTTTCAAAGATTTCGTTAAAACGCAATGTCGCGTGATTCGATCGAAGACGAGGAGGAGCTCGTCGGCTCGAGATTCTCTAATTTAATTGTGATTTTCGACGCTTGGAACACGGACACCCTTTTCTTTCTTTCTTTCTTTCTTTCTTTCTTTCTGTTATTTCCTTTTTTTGTAACTTTCGTTCTTTTTTCCTCATAACTATAGTCAGTGTCGAGTGAGAGAGAGAGAGAGGGGGGGAGAGAAAAGTGGGAGTTATACCAAAAGAAGACGCTCGTAGTGTCGCGAGGGTCGAGGACGTAAATACGATTGTTGAACGAAATATTCGATTCGGGCACAGATTGCTTTTTTTGTGATACGTTTTTACATAGTCACTAGATTATTAAAAATCCTCTCGGGATTAACGTTTCTTCTTTTCTTTTTCTTCGTATTTTAAGATATTTTATTCACTTGGAGTCTTTTTTTTTAATCATTCATCCCCTTCGCCCCTGCCCTTTACAGAAATATTTAAGGAACGCGAGACTTGCCAAGGTAGCGTGCGACGACGTTCGATTATCGATCTCGGAGCACAGTCAGACCTCAACTTGTATAAAATCTCGATAAGAGTAAGAAACAAAAAAAAGAATGAAAAACAAGACGACTAGTTTATTTTTAATCGTTTTTAGGAGTGAATTTTTGCGAGTGGCTATACGTAACCACGTAAGGGTTAAAGTCGAACGAGAGAGTGTGTACATTAACCTAGCGCGATAAATTAATTTGCTTTGCGCGAAATTTTCATAAATCGTTAACGAGACATTGTTTTGTTTTTCTTAAATTCAATTATTCTCCCAAATACAAATCGCTAAATTTCGTCGATTTTATCTAATGTAAAAAAAAGCATTCGCTCTATGTCAACGTAAAATTGCATTTACCGAAAGACAAAAAATAGCAACAACGCCGTTCTCTCTTGCACCGAAAGTGAAAGAATGAAAAAAAAAAACAAAAAATCCAACAATATGTCCCATTGAGGAAAACGACGTGAAAAATATAAACAACAACAAAAATTCTAACGCGTTGTTTCATCGACAGATTTTATATCATAGATTTGAATATTAAGATCAACGTATTAATTATCAACAATCCCTTGGCGTTTCGTCGAAACGACGATGAGTGAACGTATATAGAAAAGGAAGATTGAAGAAAACGCGTTGCCGATCGGAGTTGTTCAGTCAGCGATAAAAAAAATACACACACAAAAAATGTATATGTACATTGTAAATCGTATAAAATAAAAACGATATGTCTTAATAATGAAATCAAGCTCCGTTCCAATTAACAATTATACCTTCCTCCTTTTCCAATATTTTTTCCGATCTTACAGCGAAAAAGAAAAAAAAGAAAAATCTACCTCTCCGCAAAAAAAAAAGTAGGTCAGGCTAAGAATCGACCCTTATTTCCATCGCATTATGAATAAAAAATTCTCCGTCTGATTTTAAGAAATAAAGAAGATGGCGGGTGAAGTAATAATGTAGATAATGCTAAAATTATTGGCGAATTCCGGACGGCCGGGGTAATTCAATATATATCTATATATTTAGCCTGGAAACTGGAAAGGCTGGACCGTATAATCGAGGGTGGAAGCCCGAGGGTGAAGGAGAGACGTGTGCGAGAATTTCCCCCTCCCTCGGGCTTCCACAGAGCGGGAGTATTGATTCATCTTGGTCGTGATCCAGAAGGGGTGGTGTAGTGGTATAGCATTTCCAGTACACTGTACCGTACGTAGCTCGAAACTCACCCCCCGCAACTCCAGATACGCTCTATACACTATTTATATATCTGTATCTATATATACTTGCGTATAGCCCCATACACACACGTGTATAGTTATATATATAGATAATGATTCGGAGATGTTGCGCGAGGCCACCAGATGGCGCCTCGATCGCCAGTTCTGTGTCCCATCCCTACCCCGAGTAGAACTGTCAAAGTTGTGGAAAGGTTGTTTATATACGAAAAGAATTTTTACGTACAAAACACACACCGAACGGATTGACCGGTGGTGAAAAAAAGCAAGAGGAACGTAAAATCAATCGACGTACGGTGGGTCAGGTTCGTGAACGATCTACGTAACGATGTTACAAGCTCTCGGGTGAAAAAGGTTCTCGATGTGAGCGTTCCGTAATATCGTCGGCCGACACACGTACGAACGTCTCTCGTATACACCGGTCGTTTCTCGGCGTCGATTCGATCCAACTGTCATTCATTTTACGTCCTAGCGGGTGTAAATTTAACGCCGAAGAGTAAGAATTAACGCAACGTTAAGAGAGCAGAGATCGAAGGAAATACGTGGGGGCTTGATCACGGGAAAGATTCTTTTTTTTTTTTTTTTTAAACGAGTGGACGGCAAACAAAAAAGTAAAAGAGACCAAAAAATATATCAGCGACGCCCCAGGGGTCTCTTCGTCGTGGATATATCGCGACGCACTGACAACCCGAGAGCCTCGTAGGACACACTCTTGTTGTTCTTAACCTAGCCGGGACAATGAAAGAAAAGTTGCATCATCGGAACGCGTTTGCTTTTTGTTATCGAATTGACTGGAATAGTGATCGATATATCGGGAGCTTATAAAATTGCATGGCACGTTCACGAGTTTGAAGTAAGCGAGCATTATTCACGAGCATTGAACCCAGCTCGTCACGGTCATTTGTGAAATTGACGGAAGCCTGCGTAATTAGAGTTGGACTTGAACTGTCTTTTTTTTTTTTTTTTTTTTCAATTTTTTCTTCGTGGGAAAATAATTAAATTTCTATTTAAAAAAATGTTATGTCCAATTTTTTTTTTTTTTTTTAGGATGGATCGTACAATGGATGAGAAAGAAGAATTGGTGAAAAAATCTTTGTTCAGCTTCGTTAGGAAGCAAGTGCCGACCGCGCAATTGAGGTAAGAGTGGACAAAATTCTTCGAGCTTGCGGCTTTTTTAATCTCCGTCGTGATGAATTTATTTCTCGTGGAATCTTTTGTCGAATAATTAAATTTGAAGAAATACTTTGTATTCGATATTCCGCTCTATTCCTCAGCTTAATAGACGACATAGTATTGAGCTACGTTGTAAGCATGGTAGAGGAAAATGCTCTGGAAGAAGATTTGGACGTCGAGGGTCTTTGCGAAATGGTATCGGCCTGTCTGCCCGAGTTTTCGAACATCGAGAAAGAGGCGGTTTCAAAATGGTTAGTCGACGTCGAGACTAAGCTACGTCAAGGTAGTAAAGAAGCCGGTGACTGTCAGCCCCACGATCCGCTGAGTCACTTGAGTTTGGCAGCGCTGCTGCCTCCCGATACTCAAAGAATGAGAGTCCATCATCTCTCGGAGACGAGCGACGCCGGTAGCGATTCTAGCGGGGAATATTTTCCTGAAGTAAGCGCCGTGAAATAAAAAATTCTATTCCAACTTCGTCCTCGTTCGAGTGATAATATTATTCTTTTATTCCCTCAGCAACAAGAATCATCCTGGCATCAGGTAGCGCTTCTTCAAGAAATGTTTCCTGGTGTAAGCCCGGCCGAGGTGAGACACTGTCTCGCCGTGGCCGATGGCGATATAACCAAAGCTGCTCAACTCGTTTTGCACAGGCAGGAAGCCGGTCAGAGCATCACCAGTAATCTTACGTTCCTCACGGTGAGTTTCGTACATCGAATATTGCGCAAACTAGAAAATTTCATTCGCTTTATTCCAAAGAAAAAAAGAAAATGTTTCTTTGTCTTTTTTTGCCCAATAACAGCCAAATAGACGCGACAAAGCTCGTGTCAACGACGAGGAGCTCAAATCACGCATAATAGCACGTTACAGTTACGTCGATCGTGACGACGATTCCCGCGAACATCGTCCGGTCGCACCGAAGACCGAGCCGAAGAAACTCGTGCGTTATCTCGACAACAAGATAGTTAGCGTAAAGGGTGAGCGTTTTACGGAAATACGCCGTAATGGCGAGGACGAGGATGGTAACGAGGGTGGCCGAAAGAGAAATCACTGTCATCCGTAACCAGTCACCCTGCCTCCACCGCCTGATCCACCCCCTTGGAGGCATCTCATTTGCGAAAGAACTTTGTCTTAAAAACCAATATTATCGTACGCGAAAAATCTTTCGTACGCACCTTTCGTATATCGTTTTTTGAGCTCTCTCACACACAGACACACATACTCATAGTGACGCACTAACGCGTACACGCGGACACACTAACACTCATACATACACACTAACACACAGACACACACACACACACGCGTGAAACTCAAGAATAGCGAACTGAAAAAAATGCTATTTCACGTTAATGACACTCTCGTTGAACATCACGTTTTTTTAATACTTTTTTTTTTATTTTACAACTCGTTTACTCGACTGAAATCCTGTATTGCAAATATTTTCTTCTTTTTTTTTTTTTTTTTTTCTTTTAAAGACATACGACGAGTCTAATACAATTGTGTATTTTCGACATCGCGATCTAATCGGACTGTTTTAGATTCCGATCGGATGGTTACATAGTTACTATTTTAATTATTTTCGTTTTTGTTTTATATATCGTATCGAGCGGACAATGGCCATACGCAAACATCCTAATAACCGGATTAACGGATAAAATGTTCGTTTAGAATTACGATAATGAGAAATGATTCGCGAAACGGTTAACGAGGAAGAGAATATTATTGTAGATCGAGGGGTGGAGATACGAATGAGAAATTAAACAAACGAAATGATAACAGACGCACATTGGTGACGATCGTTTTACGATCCGAGGCATTTATGCGCTGGGGTTTTGGAGCAACAACGAGGGTAACGAATCAACTAGTTTATTCAAACTTTTGGTCAGCTAAAAGCCGTCAAGTGCCCTCTAAGGATAATCGAATACGAATTAACGAGAAGAATATAGAGATTTAAAAGAAAAGAGAAAAAAAAACACATACACACAAAAACCTAAAAAAAAAGAAGAAAAAAAAAAGAAAACATGTAAAAGGGAAGGCAGAGGGAAAGAGAAGAAATTTGATAAGTCTAAGCGATGTGATTTAATGCTCGTTCGCAGGCTATTGTAAACTCGTCTCATTTTGCTTATTCCTCATCCGCTTATCATACGAACGTCTTACTTTTAATATCTTACCTTTCTTCTCATTATTTCTTTCTTTTCTTTTTTTTATTTTTAATCAAAGACTTATTCGCTGACTGAACATTCTTTTGTTTCGCTGTAATTGCATTTTTTATTTTAAGATATATAAGGGGTCACACTTTTGCGTTGCCTCCATCGGCAGATCCGATATTACACGTAATAGATTGATCAATCTGTTCCTCGATTTAATGAAAACAACAAAAAAAAAACAAAAAAAAAGAAATCGGTTCTTCGATTTCAAACGAATCGATTTTATCGCTGTCGCAAACTAAGCCACTACAGTATGCTTTGTAATTAAGTATTCGTAATTAATTAGTATAGCTATTAAAAACAACATTGTATGTATATCACACACACACACACACACACACACACACATATATACATACATACATGTATATGTATATATGCGTGTGTCTTCGCTGTTACACTCGATATCCGTGATTGGTGTACCAATTTATCTCGAATGAAGCGACGATATTAGCGCCTAGCCAATAATAGAGTTGACGAAAAAAAAAACAATTTAGCGATCTACGAGAAAACGAAACGAGAAGAAAAACGAGAAAAAAACAAACAAAAAAAAGAGGGCAATCGAGAACAAAAAATCGTAGTTACGCGCCGAACAAAAAAGAAAGACATTTTACCTACTTTTTTGGTAGAATTTACGAAAATGATGACGCGAGAAAGAGAGAGAGAGAGAGAGATTGTAGTTCGATCGAATCGCGCGTGGTACTCGCAACGTTTTAGATCCACGCTCGACGATGATCGAGAATTTAATACGAGATTATAGATTTACACTATGGTGCGAATGTAATAAAAAAAAAGGCAAATCTCTCTTAAGGTAGTTCTGAATTTATAGTATGTTGTTCTTGAATAAATTTTCAACAACTTTTCTTAATGAACTTAAGCTTAAAAATCATATGGTACGGAGATAAACTAAGAAAAACAACTTTTGATTTGTCTCTACCAACAGAACTACCTTAAAACGAGAATCTCTTGCGTTTTTTTTTCGAATTTTCGATTTAAAACGACTACAAACAAAAATACAAAAAAAAAACAAGAAAACAAGGAAGAAACGCGAATAAGGAGCTGAATGCTTTTTTTTACTCGTCATCGTAGAGTTTATCCGATATTGAAGTACGCGCGCCGAATCGAACAATCAAAATATACAGTTTATTAGATTATAACGAATCAACTCAAACGTATAATCGAGTATCACGATCGCATGAAATTTTTTCCACGATAAAAACGATAATAATGTCCCGTTGTCGTTAGTAAACGTTGTCCCCATCCCCGAGATTCGATTGTATCGGTGAACACACGAAAAAGAGAAAGAAGAAAGAAAAAAAATTACACACAGAAACAGACACATAATTTTCGAGGATTGGACACGAGAAACGAAAAGAAGGAAGAAAAAGAAAAAAAATGTTATAAATAAGTAATTTTAGTGCAAGTAACGCGAACGTACATCCGATGAATCTGGCGGTAATGTTGATTCATTTACCAAGCCATATTATTTACCAGTATTACTATTGTTATTATCGTCTCATATTTGATTGTAAAACCTTTCGAGCTAATTGATAACGACACGATAAGGACTTGACTACTCGCTGAGTTTGTGAAACGATTTTGGAGGCAAGGGACGATTGTAGAATTAACCAAAGTGTGATAGAAAATTCGAACATGTTTTTTCCAATTTTTCAACGTTTAAAAAACGTTCGAGCGAAAGATAGTCAAAAATTTAATCGAAGGATGTATCTACGTCCGTCTCGTGAAAAAGAGAAGAAGAAAACAAAAAATCTCTACCCCCCCGGTGACTCATCGACGCGACGATGCAGTGATTGATTTTTGTTCAATATTTTTACATTATTTTTTTAACGTAACTCATTTTTTTCCCTACTTTTTGAGTACATCGCACTCGATCGTCCGAAAAAGTATTCGAAAGAGCTTGAAACGAAGGGACGAGCGTGATTTTAAACGTGAACGAGATTTGGAAGATTGATCTTTCAAAAAAGAAAAGAAAAAAGAAGAGAGAGAAACCACTATTGCTTTTTATTTCATAATATCCGAGATGCGTGCGTGTTGCTTTTTTTTATGTTTTGTCCTTATCTCTCGGTTGGAATGCAAAGTGATAATCTGACGCGAATGCACTTCTCTGGAAAACAAAAAACAAAACAAAAAAAATGAAGAAAAAAACAAGATGGAAAAAAATGCATTGAACACCGGCACTAGCCGGGTATAATAACGTGTGAACTTAATACCTAGACTCTTCATGTAGTTTGCAGTGATATAGTGTAGATACGTATGATAGTACACGCATACACACATAAACACCCACACAAACACAAATATATATAAATATATATATATTTGCGTAGGTTAAAAATAAAAAAAGACGTCTCATAGTGGGCCGGTCCTTGTCATAGTGATTAACGATCGAAGAGAAAACGACGATGAGCATACGTGAACAATTTGAAGAAAAGGAATAAAAGTGAATTCTCGCGACTGTTGTTTAGGAATATCGTCGTTGAACCTATCGAAACGATAGTCCGACAACGAAAAGAGGGCGAACAAAAGTAAAACACGTTTCGTTATTTTAAATTGTGTAATCCTTGAGCGAATAAAATTAAACAGCGATGAAATTGTGAACAGGCCGCGTTCTACGATGCGAAAGAATGAATCTTGCGATCGGTTTGATAATTCATTTTTGCGATGAGTGATGCATAGATCTCACGCTGCTTGGCAGTTCGTGCATTCGAATTAGTGATTATTATACATTAATGAGAAAAAAAAGAACGTATTGCAATTATACTATGTATATGAACATATATATATATGACTAAAAAAACGTGAGCTATGATAAAAAGCATAGCTTAATTACACAGCGATTACGACACGAATTCAGACTTATCTATCTTGCGATAAAAATATTATCCGTATAAAAAAAAACAAACAAAGGAATCGACGACAATGTTCTTTTAGTTATTAAATTAAATGCAGAGAGATGTAAACTTTTTATCGTTGCGCGCTCATTCGATACTTTATATTATTCGTAATTGAATTTAATGGATGATTTGACTTGAATATGATTGACTATTTATTCTACGTCTCCTTCATCTCCCTCTCTCTCTCTTCCTTGTATAAAAAATCATTTCGCCAAATCATTTATTTTTTTTGTATTCTTTTTATTACCAATTTTTTTTTTACAGATTATACGAATACCGATGGTGTGTCGAAGTCGCGAAGGATCTAGAATGAAACACGTATGACAATGTGAATTGTGTGCAAACACTTTTGCATGATTTTTTCTTAAATTATTTTTTTATTAAATGATCTTCGTAATCGCGATTACAACATATCCTCGTGGAATATTCATGTCTTGGCCGCGAATCGTCGTTACAGAGAAGAACGTGATGTTTGTTTTTTATTCTGTTCTTTCTTTCTTCTGTTCGCTATTATCGTTATCACGCATATCGACGATCGTTACGGAATTTCGCGAAGGTTTTTCCGAGGGATGAAACGAAGACGAAAGTTTCAATCGATTCTTAAATAAAAAGAAAATGAAAACACGTAAAAATGGTAAAAATCAAAGATGCTCGAACGACGATTGTAACGTGTTTAAAATTGTGAAATAAAACTCGAGCCGTCTGTTGAATTTAAATTACGCGTGGAATCTTGTCGTCGTTGCAAGATGCGAACACTTCGATATGGACCGGTTCGTGTTGAGGGAAAGGAAAAAAAAAAAAAAAAAAAAAGAAAAAAAATACAGCAACAGAAATCGTAAGTATAAATCTATCGAGTACGTTCGCGCTAAAATTTACTTCTTCTTTTTTCGCGGTTTGTCCTGAGGCGCTGGTAGATTTTCGGTTTTTCGTTTCGAGGCTGGTTTCGAACCGATACTTCCACCCTTCTTTCTCCTCTCCTGTCTCTCGCGTTCCTCGAGTTCCTGATTCTCTCTCTCGATCAGGGTGATCAGAGTGTTGCAACGTCTCTGAAGTTCGAGGGCCGTTCTCGATTTAACGAACCAATCGAAGCGAAATTGGGGCGCCGATCTGACGGTCGCTCTAAGTTCCTCGTAAACGTTTTCTTTGTCGAATCCAAGCTTGTGTAGCATACAAACGAGAAACCTATCCTCCTCCTCGGTGTAATTTTTACCCTTGTTGGTACCATAGGCGATTCTTAGTTGATGAAAAGGCGCTCTGTATCTTGCCATTTTAGCATCGAGAGCTTTCTTTATGCCGGCGCGTCGTTGAATCTTGGCCTCGCCTCTCTCGATTTGTGCCATGACTCTGTCGATGTCTTGAAGCTCGTGGCAGCGTTCCCAAAAAACAGCAGAATATTCCATTACTTCCTCCGGTGTTTTACCCTCGACGTCCTTGGCAATATTCTCGATATCGTCGCGTCCATACTTCTCGTTGGCCTTGATGAATTGATTGAAATCACGTTTGGTCCAATTCGTGAAACCCTGGGTAAGAAGCTTCTCTTTCTCGGTTACCTCGTCGTCGGTCAAAGGTTGAGCGTCGTCGATCTTGCGCTGTTCCTCCTTCTGTATTCTCGCGGCGTCGGATCCGAGCTCAGGATTCTTCGGGACTTTGTAACCAACGGTTTGACGAAAGTAGTAAATCTCCTGATCGAGAAGCTCGAAGAGTCTTGGAGGAAAGAATTGAAAGTCTTGAACGATCGGCTGTTTGGGAGGCCGAGGAGCCTTTGGAGCTTTTGGCTCGGAGACGCGCAAAGCTTCGCGGAAATAAGCGTCGACCGCGTAATTGGCTTTACGCTCACGCTTCGGCGGTTCGATCCAGCTTCCAATGCCAAGAATCTTCTGCTTCTCTCTGTAATCCTCGCCCTCGAACTGATACACGGAATCCGTGGGTGCATCGACGGTGAAATTCCGAAGGGACGATTCACCGAGGGTTTCGAGCTTTTGCTTCATTTCCTCGGTCTTGGTCTCGCCTTTCTGTAATATCGTGTCGATGTCCTCGTCGGTGATAGCGCTGTCTTTCGACGCGAAAACTTCATTGGCGCCGTGTCTTATCATGTTTAGCATCTCGTCCTTATTGAGAGCAGTCTGCTTCGCATCGACGAGTCTACCCTGCTGAATTACGAGCTTGTCCAGACGAAGTTTCACCTCCGCGCGTTCGACGATTTTTTCCTCAACAGTGTTCTCGGTTATGAATCTGAATACTCGAACTTGTTTCTGCTGGCCGATACGATGAGCTCGATCCATCGCTTGAAGATCCATCTGAGGATTCCAATCGGAATCGAAGATTATTACAACGTCGGCCGTTGCTAAATTAATACCCAGACCTCCGGCACGAGTCGACAGCATGAAGATGAATTTTTCGCTTCCAGGCGCATTAAACTCGTTGATCTGACGCTGACGATCCTCGTGCGCGGTGTTACCATCCAGACGACAGTACTGAAAGGTTCTCCAGTGACAATAATCCTCGAGTATATCGAGCATTCTTGTCATTTGACTGAATATCAAAACTCGAGAATCTTGCTGTTGTAGTTTTGGCAAAAGTTTATCGAGAATTACCATTTTGCCGCAATTGTAAACGAGATGCTCGTCGGTCGTATAAGGCGGACCCGGCTCAGCGCCGTCGAACAGATAAGGGTGATTGCAACATTTACGAAGTTGCATGAGAATATTTTGAAGCCTCATTTTCTCAATTTTACCAGCGCCGTTTACGATATCGATGTCCTTCATTAGTACTTTCGTGTACCATTCTCTCTGCATCTTGCTCAGTCCTATGTATACCTTGATCTCCTTCTTGGGTTTGAGACCTTTCTCCACTTCGGCTTTGAGTCGCCGTAGTAGAAAAGGCCTCAGTACCGCGTGTAGCCTCTCGACGAGCGAATTATCGCCCAGGAAACTGTTCGTATTGAACCACGAGTCGAAATCGTCGGAGCTGTTGAATACATCGGGTAGAAGAAAGTTCAACAGAGACCAGAGTTCGTGAAGATTGTTCTGAAGCGGAGTACCCGTGAGCAATAATCTATTGGCTGTTTTGAATTCACGCAGAATCTCCGATAATTTAGATTTTTCGTTCTTTATCCTGTGCGCCTCGTCGATAACCATGTAGCGCCAGTTAAATTTCTTAAATACCGATTTTTCTTTTATCACCATCTCGTACGACGTTACGCAAACGTCCCATTCTCCCGGCATCATTACGTCTCGGATGAAAGTATTTCTCGTCTCGGCGTCTCCTATAAGACACACCGCTCTGAGACTCGGACACCATTTTTTAAACTCGTTCATCCAATTGGCCAGTGTTGATTTTGGAACTATGACGATGTGAGGGCCCGGAATGCTTCTGAAATGTTTCATGTAACCGAGCAGCGATATCGTCTGCAGAGTTTTACCCAGACCCATCTCATCGGCGAGGATTCCATTGATTCCATTCTCGTAGAGCGATATCATCCAGTTTAATCCTCTTATCTGATAATCACGCAACTCTCCGTTCTTGACGTAATGAGGAGAAGCCTCGAATCTTGTCGTGGGCGCTACATTGGTATTGCTCTCGGCCAAAAGTTCTTCGTCCTCCTCTTGCTCTGTTTTTCGATGTCTGTGATCGCTGGAACTGTCATTCTTTGGCACTGGACTGTCTGGTGCTGGTTGTGGCTTCTTGGGTCTACCTGGTTTAACCTTGAGCGGACTTCCGGCTTTGTCTTTCGAAGTGTTGGTCATGAAGTGCGAAAAAATTTCGGTTTGTTTCAAAAGATATTCGAATCTTTTGCTACGATCTGTCTCGAGTTTCGTCTCGAAATCTCCGCCTCGAGACGATGTCGTTTCGGCCGAGGAGTCATTAGAATTCTCAGCAGGCTCTGCGGTCTCCGTAGTTTCCTCCGGTTTCGACATTTTTCACCGGCTATGCGAGACTCTCTCACACTTATCCGATACGGCGAGATGCGGTTGTTTCAGTCTTTTCGTAATTAACTCAGGAACGTGTTAAATTGATACACCAACGTGATATTTTTCTCTTCTTTGCTTTGGTAAGAAACACACGGGAATATTCACACACACTGACGGTTCACGCGGGTGCTGCTTCAACAGACGCCATATTGGTTTTGAATCCCTCCAAAACTCTCGTACACGGCATCTTATTCCAAACAATGCGTTTAACACGCCATCTGCACTGTGCGTTGTGTTGATTTTTTTCAATTTTTCGATAATTACCACGTGCTTTTAATTCCTCTATTGTTATCATTAATTTTGGGGATATAATAGCCCAGTAGAAAAAAAAACTGGTCTTTCAGCGTAGCTATACTCGGTGAGAATACCTACAGTCTTGATCTACAGGAATATCGCGGTCTACTTACGATCGTTTGGATTATTTACACAACGCGGCCGAGACGCGTGTGAATGCTACAAATTCACATTGGTTCACACTAGTTTCACCGATTCACGCCAGGAGTCGCTAGCGATCAGTTTGAAAGCGAGCAAAGAAAGAATGTCAAACCGTCGCGATATAGAAAACTGTATTAACGACTGCAAATATTGTATAAATGTCATGAACTACTTTCTCCAAAGCTGGAAAGTAGGCCATTCTCCCGGCCAAGTTGAACCGTTAGTACAATGTATACGATGAGATTTAAAAAATCAATTCAAAACGCCTACAGGATAATGTTAACAAGTGCCACTAAAAGTAGCGATGACACACACCAGGAGTAAAATTGTGAATGATCGTATATCAAGTCACAATCTATTTTTGCATACTATAAACATGCGATATAAATCACCGTTCTACAGTCTGATTCATTTAATATCGTAATCCGAATACGTTTATTAATTATCAGTTATTATGAAGTTCTTGAGAAAAATAACGACGCAGCATTAAATTGATCATTTTAAATGATTTCTATGGGGCAGTGCGGAGATTAAAATCGAAATGTGACGATCGGGCCTGAAACAATTCACTCTCACATTTTTCTACGTCTCGTGAATTGTGATTTACGCTCAACAGGTGCTCAACTTGCTATGAGAAAAATAAGCTACGAAACACTTTCGTGTCCAGTATTTTCCAGTGTATTTTATTTGTGATTTTCGGATCTTCCAATTTAGAAATAAAATCATTAATTGGAAAGCTAGTTTTCTTTGAATAATTTTGTTTCGATTATCAATCAATTGGCCCGAAAGATCGGAATTGAATTTCGTATACAAGATAAATATTCCGGCGAATTATTCGCGGGCGTATTTTCGCGTCGATTATAAACAGGCGAGATGCTTACGGGAAGATACATGTTACGAGAAAGCGAAAATAGACGATATTAACATCACTCACCGGATACTGATAAATTATAAAGTGAGAGTTACGATTTTCAAATAGAAAAAATTGGCATTTTTTTCTAGCGTTTCGGAAATATTATTCTTTTTTATTGTAAACCAGCGTACCTGCAACCGATGAGCTGATGCGGCTTCGATGTTTACGCTGGTAATCCATAAAGAAGATGATAATCCGTGTGAGAAACTTAACAACACAACACAACACAACACGAAACCCACACTGACAAATTCAAGGTTATCCCGTACAGCGGCGCGCTCTAAACGCGAACTTTCAAACTCGCTACTATATGGGAAAACAAAGGAGGACCGTGTTCACTATACACTAGTCATCGATTTTCACTTTTTTTAACATAAATTCGGTAAAAATTGTAGGATTGTCTGTTGTTTTATCGAATCTCTTATACGGGATTCGGTATAACAACAGACTCAGGGTAAAATTGTATGAACGCTGAAGTTTGATAGGTTAGCTAAAGTTGCATGACGCTAAAGCACTGTCTTTTGATTATCACGAATAATTTACTATTTCCCGCACCATTACTATTGTTCGCAAGAGTTTTAGCCACTTTTGCTCACGTGGCGTGATAATTCAGTCAGGTTTCATTATCCTTTAACGAAAGAAATATCAATGGATTTTGCCGGTTCGCCCCCGCAATTATGTACTTGGCGTATTTTGTTAAAATGGCGGCAATAGTGTCTGTACTTCAGGAACTCGCCACATCTGGCTTGGGGCGCTTTCGTTTAAAAACAAGGAACGACGGAATTGAACCACCGCTAACGACACTACTAGCGACTTTTCAAACTAGGGGACCGTTGGAAAAATGAAAAGTTTCTCCTCCACTTCGAGATATTGACCTTATGTAGCGAAATCCACATAATTATGGTCAAAATCAATGACTCGACCAACTCTATATAGAATTTAGCAAGAACAAACGACAAATATGCAAGCTGCGACAGAAAATATATACACTCGCGTATAGGGAGATATGTAAGATTACGAAGCGACGTAATGACTATTTTGATCGCCAGTTGGGAAACACAATCAGGTCTTTGGTATTTGTTACACTTTAAAGATACTCATCACTTTTACGATCGATTGGGCCTACTTAGACAATTGATCGGACATAATGCCGAGACCGCCAAGACAATAATACGTGTTGTTTATCACGAATAATCTCGTGACGCTGGCAGCATAAATATTTATTGCAAAGTTTTATATACCTTCTTCGCTCGGTGGGATCATCCCGTCAGGCCCGATTGCACTTGTACGAATAAAATATCGACAGATTGTACTGGCACCTTTCTACTCTGCTTATTGTGTGCCATCTTCTCGAACTAGCGGCAATACTGTCATTTGTTTCACGAACGCACTAATGGCAGTCCGGGGCCCTTCAGCGCTGACCCTAGAAACGGTGGAATTTGAACCACCGCGAGAGGCGCTGCACTCGACTTTTAAATTAGAGAGCCGTTGGAGAAACTGAAAAGTATCTTCTCCATTTTTATGTATTGGAGTATATGTGGCGTTATTTTGTTATACGTTGTTGAGAGAAGAGTCGAAAAAAGGTACAAACTCCTGGTGATAATCTACGGTTCGAACGTCAACGATGTTGTAAGTACAACTGTAACGAACCTCGTCATTTTTTTCCTCGTACACACATTGACAAAATTTCCCGTGGAACGAAGTTCCATGGAAAATTCATGTCAGACTGTGAAAAGAGTCCAATGTATTCGGCTTTTGGAAACATAATCTGCACGTCGCGCTGCATCGAATGCGATATCTGACAAGTCTGAAATATAGAAGAAAAAAAACATTCTCTATTCAACACGAAGCACGCGCATAGCATATACGTGCCTAGTAGAATAAAAATACATGATATATTCTCTGTGCCCTTTCTCCTACGGTCAAAAGCTACAGGTACAGTCGAGCAAAGCATCATCGCGTGGAGTATAACATACCGCGACTGCAGCGCCAACTTAGCCCAACGAGCCGGGTGTTGGCAGCAGCGGCAATTCAGGAGACTAAACCGTTTTCAGTTTCGTCAGTTTAGTCCCGACGCTCAAGGAGGTACGACCACTTTACGGTCGTCTCGCTTTCTTGACCGCGTGTTTATATCAATCACGCTTCTTCGTAATAATCTCGTTGACCGATATATTACGAAAGAAAGCGAACTCAATTGTGTGCGAACCGGTCGCAAGGACTCCGATCGTCCAAAAAAAAACATCGAAAAAGACGATAAACAGTAAAAAGTGGGAGATCGAGTGTTGGGCGGGATTCGAGCATCTAACACCGAGTCAACCTGTTGATATTGTCAGTTGGAGAAAGGCGGCGCGTCCTCGAGTCACGCCACAAGAGAAAGAGTCGTAAGTGTTTCTTTTTTAAAATATCTTATCATAATACGATATAACGTTCCTTATGACCTTTCTGTGCGTTTAATGAACCCGAACTGTCGCAATTGCCGTTCTAACCGAGCATTCGGGGCGCGTCGATCGAGAGATCAAACGAATGCATATGAAGAGCTAAATAAAAAGAAATATGTCGAAACAGTTTCCAGTCGCTGAAATGTTGCTCTATAACTATAGAGCCTGGCGCAGCTCGTACCGTATATATCGTGATCGTTTTACACGCTTGTTAGTATAACATTTTTATTCGACCCTCATCGCCAAACGAGTTGAGCACATTCTCTACCGTAAACACTGTGTATATTCGTACTCTGGTACGGTAGAAAGTGCATCGCTCGTGCACGTAGATCAGGTTACTCCCACGAGTACGATCGTATGCGAGATTCGTACTCTTTTCCCTCTTTGTCTCTCTTTAAGTTCTTACTGGTTTGGTTACGAGAACGAAGCAAAAGTTACGACGTGATCCAAGATTTTTTTACTCGTGCACCTTACTGGAAGCTGCGTAGAATTCTTCGTGAACCGGCCCGGGCGTCTCTCTCTCTCTCTCTCTCTTTCTCTCTCGGTCTCGATGAGACAGACGCAAAAATAAATCTCTCGTGTCTCGCTTAGTACGTGGGACGCGCCTCTCGAGCTCGCGAGATGCATCCCGCCATAGAAAGTAGCGGGAAACGGAAAGTCGGTTCGCCTTCTCGGTCTCTTGCCGCGTCGAAAAGAAACATGAAATAAACATCGAACGTTTGACACTTGAACGGTGTACGAGCTGGGGGACGAGTACGATGAGTCCCCGGCACAGACGTGAATATAAACAAGAAGAGAGGCTTTCCCTTTTTACGACTGGGCGGTGAAACGCGTGTTCGAACTAATGCGTGCGTGCTATTGAGGTCATTAAAAACATTATCGTTCGACGACTAAACGAGCGTTTATCAAGATAATTGATCGTTTAATCGAGCACTTTTGGGTAACGATGAATAACAATTAAGTCCGTGAAAATATTTTTCCCGAGCTGCTGGAATAATTATTTTTTGAAACAACGAAGTATTTCGTTTGGCAATTGATTCGATACTAGCATGATTTTTTTTTCGTCACGCTTGGACGAGCGTCGACGCGGAAAGGCGTACGATCTCGTGCTTTACTACGAGCTTCGGACCGCCAACGACAGAACCGAAGCGTCCATCCGTGCATACATAATTCTACTTATCCACCGATTTATCTATTTATCTAGAAATATATACATATATATATATATACGTATATATGTACTAGTATTATATATATATTTATATCGTAGCGTGAGCCACGGAGAAGCGATGAGCTTGGAAGTTAATTACAAACTAGCCGTCCCGCCCACAAACCGTGCGCAACGACGTTCCGTTAACTATATATTTTTTCAAGGAAGAGAGGATTACAAAATATACGTATAACTAGTTCTTTCTTTCTTTCTTCTTCTTTTTTTTTTTTAATCTGGAATTCGGGCGACGAGCCTCGATCGTTGCGTAATTTAACGAATGCGGGCGACACACTTGTGCTTATAACGTATAAATTCCTGATGTCTCGTGTAATATCGTGAGTAAAACTCGATGACCTCGGGGAAGCGCGTAACTTTCGTATTCGAAATGAGCGCGTACGTTCGAAGTATCTCTCTATATGTATATATATGTGTGTGTATATATATATATACGTCACACCAGTTTTGTTGTCTCTTCGCGTTCTTCTTCGACTCTCGCACCGGTCCGCGCATCTGTCTCCCTCTGGTGGGAAAACGGGCAAAGGCTTCATTCCCGGACCAACCGTCGCGCTAACAACTGCGCAGATATTCCTGTTTTCGTTTCTCGTCTCTACATTTGCTTTGTTTACGCAGAGTTCTTGCTGTTGACGTTCGCTCGGGGCGATGGGACGTTACAATAACGTGAATAATACGTCGATTGGTAGGCGGACGGGAAAAAATACCTCGCCGATTAATTAATTTAAGTAAGTTTCGGAAATTCGATTAATTTGGGAAATTAATCGAATTAATCGATTAATTTGGGAAATTAATCGAATTAATCGATTAGTTTGGGAAATTAATCGAATTAATAATTTACGATAAGAATGGGAATTTAACGAAAAATCATTTATTCTTTTTTAATCACGGGAATTGGAAAAAAAATGCAAAATTCAAACGCATACGACGAAACGACGCGACCTTGTGCAATATCGTTTCTTTTTTTTATCGCATTCTTTCGTTCCGCGACTCGACTCACTTGCACAAGATGGCGCTCGTGTCTTTATTTCCCCTCGTGAAATTTCTCGTCATCGTTTTGACCATCAGGCGTGGCTCAAATATAGAAAAAAGAATAAAAGAAGTGCGATCATCTCGCGGAAATCCCGGAGAACGATTATCATCGAATCCATGCACGCTCGCTATATAATTACCATTCGTGGCGCAACTCGAGCGGCGTTACCGATTACTTTTTATTACCAACTGCGCATTGTCGGATTGCTCGTTGAGAACATTCGAGCGAGTACTCGGAAAATCGAACGACTATTTATTGTCATCGACACGAGTCTCTTCGTCATCGCTAATTAGGAATTTTTTAATTTATATAATTAATACGATTTTTATATTATTTTTCTCGAAATTCGTACAATCAACAGTTACAATTAATTTTATCTGTATAAAATCTAGATTATTTCTCGCACTTTAATGGGGCGTGTTTCTTCGTTGACCTTGTCCAGGTCGACCGGAGCAAGGTATTAAAATTCGACCCTCGTTTTAATCACCCGGAGGTAATGTTTCGTAACTGGGTCGTCGCAGAGGTCTCTTATTATTTGTCAACGTTATTAATAAATAATGAAAAGGCTAAAAGTAGGACGAAGCTCGGACAATTTATATACAACGAGACTAAAACTCGTACCGATTCGCGTGCACGTATACTTCTGGGTGTAACTGGAGGTTGAGATGTTATCAGGATAATTAAGTCGTTCAAGTTCGTGTGGCGGATCTCTCGTTCGACCACAAGGTCGAAAGCCCTCTCTTATCGTTACTTTAGTTACTGTAAAACGTACCGTGGACCTTCCGCTCTCGAGACTTCAATTTAGGAAATCCTTGAGATTATTTAACCCAATCCTGCAAAGTAGATAATAAAATAATGAGCGAGATCTAGTGATAAGGAGACAATCATTTTCCTAGACGTTAGAAAATATTTTGCAGAGAGGAGGAGAGTCTTGGAAACAAAGAAAATCCAGAACACGATATTTCTATTTTGAAAATGACAAAAATTGTAATATTATTCGCTGTTTAGTCAAGAATTTTTAAATATTCGTATATCAAATTTTTAATTAAATTTGCCAAGTTGCGCTCTCGAGAGTTCAATTTAGGAAATCCTTGAGATTATTTAACACAATCCTGCAAAGTTGTTAACAAAATAATGAGCGAGATATAGTGATAAGGAGACAATCATTTTCCTAGACGTTAGAAAATATTTTGCAGAAAGCAGGAAAGTCTTGGAAACAAAAAAAAATCCAGAACACGATATTTCTATTTTGAAAATGACAAACATTGTAATATTATACGCTGTTTAGTCGAGAATTTTTAAATATTCTTATATAAAATAAAAATATTAAATTTGCCAAGTTGCAGCTTCGTTTGTAGGATTAACAGCGAGCGGTCAGACGTAAAAAAAACCGTCCATCCTCCAGCGTCCTTTAGCACGGTCACTTCGCATCCGTCTCTCGGCCAAGGTCCTCCTTCCTCGATTACGATCTCTCGCGAAGAATTTTTTTCCCTGCGTAGCCGCTCGTCCACGAAATAATATTCATGCGAGTCGCGTAGTCGCGAATAATATTGCACAATTTAGGTCGAAAACTCGAGATTTCACGAGTTAAGATTCGTGAGAGTAATCAGCATTGTTACAAATTTACTAAGAACGTTACAACGAACTGGGTCAAGCTCTACGTGTACGTCGTTGTAGTAACGGCTTCTTCAATGTTACTCGGACACAAATTTGTACTTATAAAAATACGCTCCGCCTTGTTCAAGGATTATTATCACTGACGTTTCTTCACTCGAATTTGCATCAAACGAGGACGTTTTGCGTTCGGATATGAAACTAAGATAGATGATTATGAGTCACGCGTTTCACATAGTCATGAACCGATGAATGACTCACTGTTGTATCTAAAAAGCGTCGTGTCGAATATTATTGTACCTAGGAAATATTTACTTAATTTTATTTCATTAATATTAAGAATATTAGATACAAAAGAAGAAGAATACAAAATGTGATACTCGATTGAGATTTAATCCTGGAACCGGTAGAGCTCGGAATCAATAAGTGCGGACGTTCAAGGATGATAATGACAATTTTAATCGGAAAATACCATTCGGTCATCCAGGCAATTTTCAGAATTTCCTCGTAGCAGGAAAAATATATTTTTCCTCGTGTCTAGAAAAAGTTGAATAATTAGCAAAGAGAACTCGTGTATTTAATTTTTATCAGACGGTATATATTTGTTCTAGGAGTACCGAAGTAGCATTTTAGAAAGCGACGACAAATTGGGGTATGCCGGAAGCAAAAAATTGGGAACAATTAAGAACCCGAGAAGACCAGAGTCTGTCGTAGTCGTAGTATTATTATACTTGAAATATACATCTATCATAGGAGTATAGTAAAAGCTGACATCAGCGTTCAGCCTCGAGCAATCACAGGAGAATGGTTCTGCCAAGAGAATGACAACTAGCAAGAATTTACGTCATTTAATATCACCACGGGACAAATACAGTTAACAATTGGCGAGAAGACCCGTTTTGGGCCTCGTTGCGATATTAAGCGGACCTCAAATTCCGTTTCAAAATCGTAATTTGCTAATTGGGTCGAGTCGAGCTTTGTTATTATTATTTCTATGAATTCATAGAACTCAGGGTGCGAAGAGAAAATATTCTCCTTTGTAATCCATGTCGATTATATTTATATTCCAGACAGCCAATGAAAAGCGTGGCAAAAGATCAAAATTCGAATTATCAAGCGTTGTGAATTCGGTTGATCTCAGGCCTGACCTTATTTCCAGCTTGCAAATAATTTAAAAAAAAAAGTTACGATAAGACGGAATAAGATTCATCGATACATGCATTCCGCAGCTTCTAAGAATGTTGAATCAGTTCGCATTTGGGCGTTTACACGACACGACGTCGATTGACTAATTTTTTTTAAGAAATGGTAATAAAAAGGGGATGTATTCATTTTTCTGATTTTTCTAACGAGTTTATTTTTGATTTTAGGCTAACGGATATTACGCGATGGGTTACGGGACGGAAATGGACGGCTGTGGCCGTTTTATGAAGTATGCTTTGTTCTTCTCGAACTTCATCATTTTTGTAAGTATCTCAAAATGAATGAATTAATTTTTTGTTCTTGTTAGAGAAAATTGAAGACTTTTGCTCGTATCGTTTGTTCAAACGTGATTTATGTCTTTTTCGCAGATCGGTGGTGTTGCCGTTGCTGGTTTGGCGATCTGGGCCTTGGTGGATAAAGTGACATTCATCGGTGAACTCGTTCGTAACGATCTGCTCACAGGTGCTGTTTACGTTTTACTCGTCGGTGGTATAATCGTCGCTTTCATCGCCTTTTTCGGCTGCATCGGTGCATCGCGAGAAGTCAAATGCATGCTTCTCACGGTGAGTAATTTGTTACTCACTTAATGAAATATTGAAGAAATTTACTTTACACGACACAAATTTCGCAATGAAAAAATAATTTACGAATCTTGTTCTTTCAGTATTTCATAATAGTATTTTTACTATTCGTCACGATGCTCATCGGTGGTGTTCTCGGCTACGTTTTTCGCTCGAAAGTTCTCGGTACCGTGGAACAAGAGATGAAGAGCTCGATGCACTTTTACGACAGGATATCGGTCAGGGATGCCTGGGACGCGACTCAGAACACTGTGAGTTACATACAATGTTTAAGAATCTCGCCTTTTCGATTCAAACGTTCATTAGATAGAATTAACTGGAAAGAACACAAAAAAAATGATCTCAAGAACGTTTACGTAATAAAGAGGAAATTCTGAGTATTCGTGTTTCTTCTTTCTCGTTTCAGCTTCATTGCTGCGGCGTTAATTCCTGGCGTGATTGGTCTTACTACGGTCTGCCTGTTCCAAATGCCTGCTGTCGTCAGATTCGACCAGGAGAGGTGAGTCTTCTCGTTAATTCATCCTTAAAGTACGAGGATGTAATGTCGTGCGTGATTTTAATTTTAAAAAAAAACAAAAAACAGAGAACTCTCGAGAAGTGTGTTTGTTCGTGAACGACACTCGATCCCATCTGTTGGTTATACTTAGCCGTATGAATACATTACGCGAGACTTCGGAGAAAAAAAAACGGCAAACATAATGAGAAACTTTGTCGAGGAGAGATTTCACTCTGATAGAAAAAAAAACGTGTTGCTCCACGCACGAGTGTTATTAACGAAGAACAAAATGTGTCGAATTCTTATCGACGAAATGTTAAAATTTATAATTAAGAAAACGTTCTAAATTATTATGAGAAAATTATTGCTATTTATCGTTAACGAATTATTAGTCGACGGTCGATAAAAAATATTTCTTCGTGGTGAAAGATACGAAAAGAAGATCTCTGCCTTTCTACACGAGGATGCAGCGTCAGCAACCGATAAAGCTGGCAATGGCTTTCTCGCCTTGGTTCTTTCACAACGAAGACAAAAATCGTGTACTGTTAGATTGTCGTTAATTAATCAATCTTCATAAAACGTTTCGTAATCGATGGATGATCGATGAAACACGGCCCTCGATACTTTAGTCGATAACTCAGACACGACAGCGAGATTCTTGCTGAAGATAACGACTTAACCACAGCGATTGACGTTGGAATCTTCTTTCTCAGACTCTCACGCTTTCACTCTTCTCCCCTGCACTCGATATAAACCCTGTTTAACTTTCACGAGACTCCCTTGAATCTTTAGCCGCAAACTTAACGATGAAAATTTCTACTTTTCCAGTACTTCAACTGCAATGACGGACCCGACACGCCGAATCCTTCCAATACATGGACGGAAGGCTGTCTGAATAGCACGAAGATCTACATGCAGCGACACGCAGCGGTCATGGGAGGTGCTGGAATTGCCGTCGCGTGTCTAATGGTAAAAATTACTTTTACCGAAAGCGTTTTTACTCGTTTGGTGTCTTATTATTACATCGTTCCTCGATCGGAGGCGAACAAAACGCTCTATTGGCATCGCGTTGAAATATTTGATGGTTGAACCAACAGTTTTACGACTACCATAGATCAATAATTACTCTTGTCAACGCTAATCGCAACTTTCCACTTAAAGCCAAGATTTATCATGTTTTTTCTCTCTTTTCTCATTCGCAGTTCTTCGGCATGATCTTCTCCTGCGCTCTCTTCAAGATGATAGAATGACGGAGGGAGTTCTACGTGCTTTAGGATCTCACTCTCTATTTCCCAAAGCCAAAAACCGGCAAAAAAGCGAAATAAAAAATTTACAGATTCTTCTCAATCACCGTATCAAGATCGGCTCGAGAAAAAACAAAATCATCGCGTATATCGTCGCGTTTCTTGAGAATACTCGTTTACCCATCGGAGAGTTTCAATGACCAACGATCGGTTACAACCCGCCGAGTTTATCGATTTCGAAAATTATTTTAATAATCAAAACTTTGCAACGAATCTCTTCCAGTTTAATATATAAGGAAAAACTCTCATTTAACTTTTCTTACCTTCTAGTTTAACGAACAATCTCTGCGTCATTTTACGTCATTTAAGTTATGAGTATCATTATATTTCTCATGTGTACGACCTGAAGTTCTTTTCTCAAGAGAAATTTGATTTATCGCTACCATTTCGTCGTTTTCACAACACAGCAACAAAACAGATATAATATATGTATATCTCCCTCTCTCTCTCTCTATATATATATATATGTGTGTGTGTTAGGATGTAATAATACATTTGTACATTTGAGTGCCTTCAAAATACAATATTACGTATTTACTACACGCTCGGCTGCTTTTTATCGTCCTCGGTTTCAGACTTCGAGTACTTCGCGGCCATCTTCGCATTTTTCCCGAATGAGAGTTTCGCTCGTGCACGTTTAATGCGATTTTACTTGCGTAATCAACCGTCCACGGGCAAGCTGATACGGTAGATCGGGCTCGATCGCGAGGCGGTTCAACAGGCGATCCGGCTCGGTCGGACTCATCGGCAATCTATCGCGTTACCTCATCGATTTTCTATTCAACAAATATTTATTACGTTTATTACGAGCGTTGTTGCAGTTCGTAGTTTTAATTCTGGTAGAAAAAGTTGCGCTATTCTGGCATCTTTTATGTCTGTAAATTTATTGCAACAAGAATCTCCTCGACTCTGAATAATTTACAATCATTCAAAAGAGTCTTTGGTACGGAAAAATATAAGCAACGAAACGAGAAATATCGCTTCTTTGTTCGAGAGAAGAAGGAACTCGGAGTTTTCCGGTAAGTCGTACACAACAAAGCTCCGCTTTTTTTCGTTTTTTTATTTTATTATTTCGTACTCTTTTCTTTTCTCCCTCTTTTCAGCTTCTTCGTGGTCTTTCAATTTCGCTGATCTCTTCTTGTTCCCCGCGGAGTGGTCGGATTTCTCCCGCGGCTACAGGCCCTTGGCAACTGGCCTGCCACGCTTTTTCCACGTCGAAAAGTTGCGCCCCTTACACGAACACACGAGAGAACACTGTGTGATATTATCGCGCGTGTGTGTGTGTGTGTGTGTGAGCATTCATCGCAAAACGCGCATCGCAGAGTCGCCTACGGGAGTTTCAAGCAAATCGATATTGCAGCCGGGCATTCGCCTCAGCTACCGTAGGCTCGTATAAAAACATGCGCACTGACTGCCTGGATGCGACCTACCCCATCGAAAAGAATGACTATCGGGTTCTTCAACCCCTCTCAATCTCTATCTCAATTTCCCTCCATCTCTTTCTTCATACATCGTCGATGATGCTCTTCGAGATACGATCATTCGGACCGAATTGCCCTTCGGATTAATTAACGATCCTCGAGCAATTTTCAATCACTATACCTCATATTGTACTATATAACGAACGACTCGATTAATTAACGAAAAAAGGAGATTCGATCGCATTTAGTTGTTTTTTTCTCTGCAACTCGAACGGAGATTGTTCTCATTCTCTCGTAAGGTATTATTAGGGTCCAAGGGGGACTCGAAACGTTATGGCCTGAATATCAAGCCAACCCTCCTTACTTCTGCTGGACTTGCACAATGCGTCACAGCGATACTTGTGCCACACCTTGTTTCAAAGTGGCTCGGCCTGCTAGGTCGCAGGCGCTGCGCGCGTACTTTTTTCTCATTCGAGTGCTTTTAACATTTCAAGTACATAATTGTTTCGACAATTTTGTTACTGCTGCTGTGATTTTTTTACAATTATCATTCTTTTTGTAGAATGCTTAGAAAACAAAATATTTATTAGGTAAGCTAATTTTGGAATATAAGTACTTTGTTGTTAAAACTTTAATAGTTTTTAGATTTTTGGATCTATATAGAAATTTAAATGACTTTTTCCAGGTTCGAATTGTTTCTGGGCTTTCAGTTCCCAATGAATCTAATTCTACAATAGTTCGGATAGATTTACCGTACTCCGAGTAAGATTTCCCTGAATTCTTCGATATTTCGATATTTCCGTCTCGCCGCATTTCCTATACAGTCCACCCGGCGATAGTAAAAAATCTGTCACGAGGATGTGGATTGTGAAAGGACGATGCGCGAGAGAGACGTGTGCTAGACTGAAACGGATATAAAGAGGCGAAAAAGAGAAGAAAGAAGACGAGAAGCAGATACTACTCTCGGGGTATTGATTTCGTCTCGAATGTTAGCAATGCCCGCATAGAGAGTTCCCCAAAAGTTTCTCGCATGCTCGGCGACAATTCCTTTGGCAAAGGTAGAAGCGAATCGTCTTCTCGAGTTTTTTTCCGTAGGATATAAAATTTCCATTTTTTGCAAACGCGAATTTAATTCATTTTCATTAACTTATTCGATTTGATTCTTCAATTGGATATATATATATTGCGTCATTGAGGAGAGAACGCAACTTAAGAGATATTTGAAAAATTTCCTTATGCAGATTAAGTGTATTTAGGATTTTACAACTTTTTTATACCGGACATTGCTTCCCGCGAAAATTTGCAGAAATATAGTACATATTTTAACCGCAACGCGGCGCTACTTGCGGAGAGACTTCAGTCCCAAATTCTACTAGTCCGTGTCTATTAATTAAAGATGGCGGCTTTGCGGAATCCCGCTCAGGGCTCTAAAGATCGTTGCTTCTATTCATCGTTTCTAAGTGAATACCCGTTGGCACGAGAACAATCAAGTTCGAATACCCATCTCGTTATCGTAAGTATTCTCCGTTCTAGTCGACTCGACAATTTCCTTTGTCATATCCCAGCACAATGTGTGCTCTCGTCTTCGATCGTTTCCCGCGCCATTTCACTGAATATTTGCTAATACCCTCGCGCTATTCGTGCAGACGCACTCAATTTGTCAAGATGACCGTGTTTGGTACGATCGGCGAAAGCGATCCCCCAAGTTTCTCGGCCATTAATCGGAAATCCTTTCGTCAATTTCGCGGATATTCGAGTAAAATTGGATAAGTCCGCTGTTCGCGCTTACCGTCATTTCTTTTTCCCGCCGGTTTCGCATTTACGGCATCGCCCTGCTCAGCCGGAAGCGGAAAATAAATTGCGGTTAGTGGATTCATAAACATCGACACCGGTGCATAAGCATAAAAGCCTTCGACACGATAAAAGTTTGTTTTGATATTATTGACTTTCACGCTCGCAACTCTTCATGATCATACACGACTATGTATTTTCTATCGGTCAGTACATAGACGATGTATATCTATATAATATATCCCTCGGACAATGCAACAGCGGTTCTTCAGTGAGCCTCTGGCTTCATTTCGTAGACGCAATACATTCGTATTTCCATTATGAATATCCACTGCGGAACGATATAAGCGAACCAGCAGGAAAAGGGCGTATCCTAATATTCCTCAGTCCGTGTCGACATCGTGACCCTCTCACGTTCTTCTTTTCTCTTATAATGATTCGCCTTTTCGTACATCAATTTCGATCGAAACTCATTGAACGTAATTCGGCGAATCAACACTTGACCATGTTATCATAAATTTGATTACACCTTTGTTACACGATTATCATATTATTATAGTAAATATTATGAGGTTACGGTAATATTAACTCGATACTGTCCATCAATAATATTTTGGAAGGCTACGACGGTACGATTCGAATTCTCCCTACACAGCCTTGAAGGTAAAAATCAAGGACTGTGAGTAGGTACTCTGTCCAATAATTTAGTCAAATATCAACGATGCGAATCATGAAACGCTGCAGTGAATACCTTCGTGAATAACACTCCGAAGTAGTGTATATTCCTTACAGGAAAGCTCATATAGGGAGTTCCGGTCTTTGTTCCCACGTACTTACATATTTTAGATATTATATTGGCATAAAGAATGATGTATATATATATATACAAATATGGGTGCAGGTTTAAAGCTTCGCGTTGGCACCGGTAGAGTTTGCACCCTTTAGTGGCGGAGGAGTAGCAGCAGGTGGAAATTGCAACACGCCCACGCAGAGGCTGCATGTAGTACACGCATTGTTGTATGCGTATCATGAACAATCATAGATATATTGTGTACGTTTGATCTCCCGCTTTCTAAATACGCGTATATAATTATTATCGAAGGTGAATTAAGAAAGACTTGTTTCCGTGTTCGTGTTTAGGGAAGTGTAATATATTTATGAAACGTTACGCGGTGAGGGTAGCGGGAGCATTGTCACGAGAGTTTTATTATGTTGAAGTAGGCTTTTATGCTCATCGAAGAATCGTCTCGTTGATAAAATTTACGGAAATGACATTGCTTGGCACGCAGTCGTTAATAATATTCGTGCCAGAGTGGAGAGTTTCTCCGCAGGGTTGTGTATACGTATCTCACCGCATGCTACGGAAACTTCCGGTGTTCTATACATTTGTCGTGCTACAAGTATATACAGCGATTTTCCCTGTATGCGTCATGTATACCTGGTTGTATGGATTTTACGTATGTGTGCCGTATGTGTGCATAAACACCGCATGGCAGACGGTCCTGTCAGCCCTCCTCCGACACATATATATATATACATTGTGAGCTTCGCGAGGAAGCCGTCGCTCTGCTGGTGGCGCCACCGCCCAGGAAGAGAATGCGCACTCTGACTGTCTGACTCCGTGCACTTCGCTGACATCCCGGCAGTCTTCCCGGCACCTTGAAAGTAAGTGGATGTGCAGGTGTTGCGCGCGCAAATATTGCCGGTTTCGAGTGCCGAAATACGATTGCGAATGTTTATTCTTTCCTACTCTCTTCTATTACGCACTAATGTTACGATCGGGAGTTTCTTGATAACGCGAAATGAACGAATTGTGTCTGCTGTCAAGATTCGTTTCGTGTGACCGGGTGCTGTAGTGAGAGAGAAAACATCGAGGGAAAACAGTGCGAGAGAAGCGCGTGCCGAACGAGAGACGATATATGGAATCATCTCATGGATAATAACATGACTACCGCGGCCTATATGTAAGTTGACCAACTAATCTACGTAACCTACGATTTCTTTCTTCTCATTCCCGCGCTATCTACAGCTCCCTTTTATTCTCGAACAGCGATAAAACCCCCATAAAATGTATTGTGCTAAAAGATAAGCGCGTTTTTTTATATACATCGAGGATGCCTCCCTGAATACTTTCCACACTTTTTTTTCGCGCAATTATCGCCAGTGTGAGGTTAGGTAAGTGCTTGAATTCGATCGGGAACTAGAATTATGAATATTCATTCGCACGTATAGAGCTCATATTACACAGCGCGAAAAAAACGTAATGTTAAAAAATGAATTTCAAGCGAAATATACCAATTTCACAAGATAATCAATTTTTAGTCCGAAAAATCTTTAAACACGTTACGTTCGAACGATTTTCCAGAATTTTGCAATTCTCCTTTTTTTTAAATACATTGAGTTTCGTAGTCGAATCCAAGGGGAACGTATTAACCTTCACGACAAGAGTGTTAATACGCTTCTTCTAGCGACACAAGGCACATCAGGATCGGTGTTATTATAACTGCGCATGCACGAATACCGAGCATTATCGGATGTGTTAGATCGATAATACAACGGACGATGATGCATCGTTCCAAAACACGAAAGACAAAGCGAAGGCATGTAAATACCGCGGAATAATATTAATACGAAACAATGTTGAATCTCACGTAATATCGTGTCGAACAATACAGGAAGTAGACGTAGGTTCCTACGGCATATCTAAAATACGTGCATAATCGCATTAAAGTATAACGTCCCAGAAATCCGTGCAAGCGCATCGGCCGACTTAGATATTTTCATTCGATCGTTTATCCCTACTCTCTTCTTCTTCTTCTCCTCTCTTTTCTTTTTTCTCGTTCTGTTTTTCTCTCGAACCGCTTTCGAATATTGACCGATGAAAACAGTGCTCGGGTAAAAAGAACAAAATACAAGTGTTCTCGATCGGGATAGCGTGGTAAGAAGAAAATTGTTCTCTCGAGTGGCCACAGGATCGAGCAACTTTATTTATTTCACGATATTCGTATCGTATATTTATATGACGGAGAGATAAGAACGAAAGTGTTGATCGTATACATATATATCTTCTTTTTTTTCATTCGTACAACAAACCCGTACGGTCGAGAGGCAATGATAAATCTTTGCGAGTGATTTTCGCGTTTGCTGCGACGCGTTTGCGCATGCGCATTTTACGTTCACGTAGTACAGGCGCGGGGAGTGGAATAGTAGGCGCGCAATTATTTTGCCGGTTACGCGTACCTCTCGTACACGAATATTAATTATTCCTACGGTGCGTGCGCCACGAATGTACATATATACGACTCTATATAACTCTATATATAAAGATATATAGTTAAATCTACTTACCACTCCCTGTGTATTAAAATATTTCCATTTCTCGTTTATTTGCATTTCTTACGTGGATTTATTATTATTATTATTATTTTAATATTTTCTTTTTAACGATAGAAAACGAAACTCGAGGCTTGTCGCAATCAGTGGAAAATCGGCTGTTATTGCATAGCGTGGAGAAACTATATGAACTGTAATTATGATTTTTCTCTTATACCTTAGGGGTATTTAATTTTTCAAATTTCAATTTGCATAAAGCTTTTAAGAGGTAAAGATACAATTTTGTTGTCTCGACTGTATATACACGTATATCATATAACAGCGGTTACGTGCAGCAAATACGAGAATCGCATCGGCGTTACTTCCATCGCTTCGGGGTTACCGGTCTTTGCACCACCTGGTTCTATCTTCTCCCCTCTTTCTCTTCTTTTTTTTTATTCTCTCTAACACAACCGTAGAAACCAAGGGGCATACCTCACTCGAGAGCATCGCGAGAGTCACTCGGATAACACGAGACTACAAAGGGAAACGTGAATAACAATCATAATCGCAAGAAAAATGATAAAACCACAGAATTACATTCGAGGCTATTGAAAGTTTAGTCCCATTATCCTCGTATCCTCGAGTAAATAAAAAAAATACAATTTTCTTCAAATGTATTAAACGCAAGTCGATAAATCATATTTCAAAATATAAAACAAAAATATTGTAAAGAAAAAAAATTAAGAATTCGTTCTTGCGAGGCTTGTAATAAAAATTGAAGGGTTGCAATTAACTAGAAGGACTTAAAGTGCGTGCATTGCACCATAAGTGCACCACCTGTTCGCTCGGTTAGTGTGAGTACGAGTGAGGATTGCTCGTTACACACGTTTCTTCTTTCTCTCGGCGTATCTTTTTTTTTTTCTCTCTCTCTGTCGCTATTTCGCATTTTCTCTTTCGCTCTATTGGCACCCTGTCTCTCTTTCTCTCTTCGTGTGTCTGCTGACCACAGCCCACCGGCGTTCTCGTTTCGTTGGCAAAAGCTTTTGGTATCTAGCAGCCGTGCGGCAGCCACAGCCAGCTCTCGACTGCCGTAGCTCTTGGTGTCGAATCAAACCGGTCCGCTTTCCTTGAACCTGGTGCGCCCCAGCCATTGACCGCGCGCGCGGCCCGCGACTTTTATCTCTTTCTCTCCCTCTCTCTCTTCTCTCTCTCTCTCTCTCTTCTCTCTCTCTCTCTTCTCCCTCTCTTTCGTAGTTCTCTATCTCTCCACGCAGACCGTGGAGCCTCGGGGATATCGTACCTTGCATTACTGTACCGTGCGACGAGAGCAGGAGAAACAGCATCCCTCCCTCTGTCTGTCTCTCTGTCCGTCTCCCTCTCTTCTCCTATATCTCCCTATATCTCCTCAATCGAACGTGCCAAGCTTTTACTCGACTTTGCCCCATCCGGCGAAAGATTAACAGGAAGCAATAATTTCCAATTCTTTTTTCTTTCTTTTCATTCATTCAACGTAATTTTGTTTTCGATTCATCCTCGATTTATCAACTTTTTCAGAGTCGAAGAAAAATGATCCAGGATACTCCCACGGTAATTGATCAATTTCATTGACCAATTAATTTTTTTTTTAACTCAACTCTCTTCCAACCTTTGTTCAATTTTATTATCGACGATATTCCCAACCTTGAAGTCATCGGCTTCGCTTTTAACAGCCTTTACATCAGCTATTATTAAACAAACAAAAAAAAAGAATTAGTAGCTAAGTAAAGACTGTAATTTTAACAACTGTAGAATTTTGTAAGAAGAATATTTCTTCGTTTTTCTAATAAACCGTTATTAAAGAACGTCCAGTTATTATTGATAATTTCTGCCATTCACGTAGTGATGTATCGTCGTTACGCGCTCGACGACATTGTTACTCGTAACTACGAAGCCATCGTACAAAAGAATATCGTTGAATATATGTATTAGAGTCGTAGGACGATTCGAAGACTCGTGTCCACTTGCAATTTAGTCGATGGAAACGCGCTTAGTCATTCTACGAACATTAATTCCATCGAGCGTTGGACTATTCCTACATTTGTGTTGCTCTTACGCCCTCCTACTTCGTATAAGAGACGAGTACGCATCACATATTGCTCGTATATTCGATATACGTATTGCGCGTGTACACAGTTCGTCCAACGATTCTCGCCCTCTGTTGTTCGGGGTGGACGAACGACCCTCGGTAGTCTCACACAGTGAGATCAATATATTCTCAAGCTCTCTCCCCTAACAGAAAAGCTCTAAACTTCCCCTAAAATTTCCATAATCATCGCGTTGACAAAAGTCTAATTGAAAAAGAAAAGAAAAAAGAAATAGAATTTTTGATATATAATAAACAGGATAGAATAGGAAAAAAATATATGGCGATACGTATATTCAAATTGATTAATTAATTGTTGCGATTAAAATTGATTTAATCGTTATATTTATAAATCTAGTGATTAAGGGTATTTTTCTCGTCGTATTACACGACTTTTAGTCGATCAATGGAAAGCTTCAATGAGTACGTAAAATCGATAAAAAGTTAAGGCTGTCGTGTAACGATCGAGGAAATTGGAATTTATTTCATTCGATTTAATTCGATTCTTATATAGATATTCGTTCTGGTGATTCCTTGCTTTTTCTACTTAATATACGTATAGTCGGTTTTATATAGGCTTTATACGAGAACCTTGAAAATCCGGATTGTCAATTATCGCTTGGTTAATTGCCGACGGTAATTAAACGCGAATTCCAGGCCATCGTCCAGCCGCTAGTTAGGACAAACAACGATATAGCACAAAGCGAGTGCGTATAACGCGTTTGTGTACTCTGATCGTTTGTTTGTTTTTTTCTCTCTTGTATACCGTACTAATAAGCAAGTAAAAAAAAGTGGCCGCTCGATCCTCGCGAGGATTTTCGCGTCAGCTGGTAAAAGCTTCGACGGGAATTCCGAGCACGTAGCGCACACACTTTTCTGTCCCTTTTATTTGTACTTTAACCGGGAAGACGGGATAGGCGCATGCACGCTATACCATGAAACGGGTACGAGTCTTCTTCAACCACCACCCTTTGATGATTTATGAGATCGTAACATGGTCGCTTTATGAACAAAAGTGAATGAGAGAGAGAGAGAGAGAGAAAGAGGGGATGAAAGAAACAACCCCTCGAGCCTACGTAATCGAATATCACGAGTCGCCATTAATATTTTTAGACTCACCCTCCGGCTACAGGAGTCACGCAGTCTTAAATCGATTTTTCATTCTTTACAGTGGTCACGCGTACAGTTACAATAATATATAAAGACGATCCTACAAAGATCAGGAAAAAAAATTACTGTCCTCCTTAACCCTGTAAAAGGTTGCTTCAGACTGTACCGCACGTACTACCGGCAAAACAAGTGTTTTCAGAGAGGCACTCGGACTGAAATCCATGTGGGAGTGTCTCACTGAAATCCCACTGAAATCCATGGCCTGAACTACACGGTGAGCAAAGGTTTCTATAACGATTGACGAAACTTTCTGTGTATAAAATTGTCATGTTGATAGAAAACATTCCTTTTTTTCTCAATCACTTTCTTGCTGTTTTCATAACAATAGAATTTATAGGATTAAATTTTAAAAATTCATTCAATCATTAATCGATATCGAAATTATCGTTCAATGTTTATATCGTTTATCTCGAATCGCCGGCGATTTCTCAGTACAAATGTTAAAAGTATATTTGCCAAATATGATTAATAATACATAAACATGTTCCAGACACGAAAGATTCGCAATGATAATTCCACTCTATTTTCACGTATAGCGACGAGTAATCCTGTTGTTGGTTTCGTGCTCGGTACTCCCTTTCGTAGATTAACATATAAACGTATATATAGATATAAATCAATTGCAGGTTGTCCGTGTGCGGGAGTGAGTCTCGAAGTGCTCGAGGGTCTCGAGGGAGAGTGTCGACGGGCCGAGGCGGAGAAAGTGACGTGGAGGGACGAAAGGAAAGGGAGTCAAGAACATACGTATATAGTTATATACGTGTATAACGATCGAGAGACTTTGCACAAGGGAAAGAGAAAAGCAGGAGGGAAGCAGACGAAAATTTGTACGCTCGACGAGACCTGGACAACTAGATACAGTAATATTGCGTCCCTAATGATACATACAAGGTAGAAAATGCGCGAGAGACTCGAGTCACCAGCGAGTCTACTTCTCTGTTCTACGAGAAGTTGACGAAGGGAAAATTATGCACGAGGTTCGAACGTCGTTGCTATATTATTTCGAGCTACCTCTCTCAATCACTGGAATACAAAATATGGCATTATAACTCGTCGGTAGAGACTACATGGGAAAACGAAATCCGTCCATTATAGGGAAGACGATAATGAGATACGACAACGACGAAGGACCATGAGACGCGTAGACATAACGATAAATGACGTAAAGAACATCTTATATGTATCTTTTGTAAACATAAGTATAGGAAAGGGAGGAATTAATCATCGATCGTTAAATTTGTATTTTTTAACATATTCTTTCATTTTTCTTATTTAAAAATTGTTATTTACTCGTCGGGAAAATAACACTTTTAATATACCTCTACTCGAATTTTCTCTAGTCGGCTAATTAAGAAATTATGACGAGGATACGTGAATCTGTAATTTGTAATCGTAATAATAATGTGAGAAGTGTACCGGGCCGAGGAGATAGGCGCGCGAGATAGAGCTAAGAAAATGTAGCTTGTGTATGGCGAGGAGTTGCCAGAAGCTCGGACGCGATAACCGACCGACAAGGGTATGTGCACCGTATAAGGCGCGTTAAGTTTCAGAATGTGGTGTCTGTAAAACGTGGTGCACGGGGCGAGATATTCACTATTTTCCATTAACCCCCGAGGTGACTGGATGATAATCGAGTCTCTGGCACGATTCGGAACGTGGCTTGATGCAACTATATTTACATTGGGGCCTTATATACCCTCGCTATTTTCTCTAGAGCTCGTGTAGTTTCAACTATCGTACGGTATTCGCGACTCTCGTGTAGAAAACGCGAATAGGATGTTATTATTTTTCCGGCAAATTTTATTAAAATTAATTCAATCGATAATTAATTATGTATAATATAAATAATAATAGTAATATAAATATAAATATATTTAGAAAATCTTGAATGTATTTTACAATAATCTATAGAGGTCTCGTGAATTCTCTAGCTCTCTTTAGTTGTGAAAAGATAGGGAATCTCTTGGCGCACGGCTTGCCGGAAGTCTTTTGCCTACTCTCGAATGCAATGCACCGTGTACTATAATCGTATAGGAGGCGAATACGCGATAGATCCGAGAAAGAGAGTCCAAGAACAGAATGGCGCTCGTTCGACGAATATTTTACGCCTCGGTGAAATTTAATCCAATCGCGACCGTGGATTATCGAATTTATAGTACGCTCAAATTCTGATAAACCATTATTTTCCTTCAACGCTGGCTTTTTATCGATTTCTGCTATTTTTCGCTCGTTTAGTCAATTTTTTCCGCGATAAATCTAATTTTTACGAGATTCGTGCAATCGACTACCGGTTTTCGAAAATTTCTACCGGGGTAAAGATCGATCGGGTAATTCATCAAATTTATTACACGTTTGAATTTCACAATTTTCACATTACTCGCGATTTTTTCATCGCGGTTTCCCTCGAAACTCTTTGCGTTCGAAGGTTCTCAAGAACAACTTCCGGTTCCGCCTTTTTATAACACAGAAACCGCGAATGTCGACCAGCGCGTTTATTATACGCTTTAAATTCTTCCGACTACCGTACCGATCTCGCAATTTTCCTATACGTTCCATTTTTTTTCTCCTCGAGATTATTATTCTTAGAAAAAAAAGTGACTCTTCGAGACGCACTTCCGTTTCCGCCTTTTCTCGGACAAATTGCTACCATCCAGTCATAAATAATGAAAAAAAATAAAGAAAATTCGAGAGAACGTCGGAGCGTGAGGAAATTTCCGAATTAAAATATCTCGACACCAAAGTACTTACTTCTCGCTAAAAGCAAACTGTTTATACGTATCGAGAGATGATTTCTCACTTATGTCGACGTCGCTCACTCGCGCCTCTTGCGATCTCGCTCGAGTTGTGAAATTTGTATCTAAAGACTTTCAAGGAACTGTGGAAATATTGTTCGTTCGACGTTCTACGTAGTAATTTTTATTTGTAGATTAACGTCTCTATGCATATCTATATATAGCGAAACGTGTATAAAGCGAATAGTGCGAACACGGTTAATTACGCAATTCTATTTTTTTCTCTCTCTCTCTCTCTCTGTTTTTCTCGGACCTATCTTCGTGCGGCAAAATATATGGTTGTCGAGACGTCGAGCGAAGGAAAAAACAACAGACACACACACATTTTCCAGTTCAAAATTTAGTCCTGTATTGCGCAACCGAGAGCCATTGTCTTTTATCCGACACCGCCTCGAGTTCTTTGTATGCAATGACAATCGTGAAACGCGCGGTTAAAACCTCACGCGGGCGACCAAAGTGCGTGTTGCTCGGAATGAGATCGAGGAATATTACGTCGCCGAGATTAATAACACAGAGCGGCGCTGCGTTGATGCGCTTCTTACGAATCCGTGCGAATCTTGCCAATTGCGAACGAACCGACTTCTATTACGGAGCTCAGGTGTAAACAACTTGTCACGATTTTCTCGTAACTATTTTTTATTTGATTTTTCTTAATATTGAGGAATCTTCATTGAAAAAATTGTAAATTTTCTTTTACGTTTTTCGTGCGATATTACTCGTTGGTTCGTTCGCTACCCTTTCGTTATTACTCACGTTTCGCGACTCGACGTTACAACCGATGACTCACTTCTCTCTCTCTCTCTCTCTCCCCTCGTTTCCCCTTCGCTATCTAATTTCACTTCACGGTACGATAACGAAGCCAAAAATAAATTCAACGACAGGTGACTCGAATCGCGTGTACAAACGTAATTTTTAGTTTTACGCTCGACGTATGGTTCTTCTTTTTAATAATAATCTATACAGGGAAATTCTCCTTATCACGTATGTTTTGATAAATATAGAACGTAACGTTAATAAAAAGAAACCAACTCGAAATTCACTCTCGCTACTTCGAGTACGCACTGGAAAAAAGAAATCTTCTCGACACTCTCGTTTCGAGTAGTTCGCTCTCGTACGTCGTGTCGCAATGAAATAATTGGACAAGGATCCTTAGACTCGTCTCGTTTCTCTCCCTGCGATAATATATAATACGTGTTGTACGGATTTCTCGGTAAACTTTATTGCACGTTAGAAGTTACGAATTTACGTGCTCTAAAATTATCCAGTAGTTAAGAATTTGAGAAACGATATATCATATTTAACAACAGTCTAACGACTATCGTAAAATCAATGAAAGGGAGGTTGATGCGAGAGAGAGGTAGGGCAGGGCTATACTCGACAACAGAGAAAACTTGACAAATCTGCGTTGCTTCGTCATTATCGTATTACGAGACTCGTCATTAACGTTCGCTCTTGTTCACAGTTTAAATCGTATAACGGGCAAATTGCACGGAAAACATTAATGATATTTCGAAATATTATGACACACGCGTCGGTGGTAATAAAATTAATTGCACGACTTGTACGTGAACGTCGATAAATCGCGGAAAAATATGTGGTAGTTCGAGGGTGCGATAGTCAACGCGAGGAGATTCACCATGAAAGACTCACGATGGGGTTCCATCGGACGAGGACCCCCCAACAGGTTCGAGCTTACCATTTGGTGCATCCTCTCTCGCGTACGATAATTATTAACCCCTTACCGCATACAAAGCCATATATGGCTGCTAAAATTTCTTTGTTTCTTTTTCAGTATGTTGAACGTTTTTGTTCCCATTTTATTTGGAAAAATAAATGTTTCAACATACTGAAAAAATTAGAAACTTAGCTGTAAAGAAGACAAGAGGTTTTCGATAAACAAAATTGTTATTCCATCTCCTTCATAATTCGTGCAATAAGGGGTTAAAACAGGAAATATCAGCAGTGAAAGCAGCTTCTTCGTACGACTCGGTAGTCGTAAATACCATAGATTTTCCTAGATTTATGAGATATTTATTTATTTAAGAACGATCGCGTCGTATTTATCGTTAATATCATTCGCGTTATCGTTTTTCGTCGTAATTCAAACGTTAATAATAAGCCTTCGAAAAGTTGTACATTTTGCGTGAGAAAACTTACATTGGCTACGAGCCGAAAGAAGAAGGTTGCATAATTAGGAATTGCGAGCGGTGCGCCTCTCGTTGTGTTGGCGCACCGCTCATCTCGCTCTGTGTGGAACGTATTGCAGCGTTTTACGAAGAGACTGGATCTCTCGGCATGGAAGTTGAGCAAATCCAGAGACGCCCTTTTCTCGGCAACATTCTTTTTCTCTTTTTTTTCCAGCGATACATTCTCCGCTTATAGAGACTTTTTAGATACAATATATAAAGTTCTGTACACAGGCGACTAGTCACGGTTACTCTCCGCACCGGCTCGTCTGACTAGAAATTCTTCTATACCTTCACCCCGCTTCTCTTTTCTCGACGCTATGAGATATTTCTCCACTCGGTAATGCTCCTCGCGATTCGTCTAGTCTGCTTGGTCAAAAACATTTTTTTGTCTCGATAATAATATCGGGTTATAAAAATTAGCATTTTTTTTACGTAAATTGCGTAAAAGATCTAAAGTCGATGGAATCGCATAGAGGAGTCTCTTGAGCGTTGGTAATTTATCTGAGTTTGTATGAGAATAGTGCAGAGAGAGGAGAGGTGCCATGGGAAAGGTCGCGAAAAATCTTCACGGTGCAGCGAATAAAGTACGAGGCACGTAGTTACGTATGTGAATCTCACAGACACAGATTTTTTCTTCTTTTTAAAAATAATGGATTAAAGTCGCGCCTGAAATGATTTCTAGAATTATTCGAGTTTTATCCAAAACGAATTTTTCACCGATTGGTCGCTCGAGGCGAGAACCCGAGCTGGCGACTACAATGAACCGTAACGCTGTTTTTTTTTGTAAATTCTTTTTCACGGGCATTGATCGATGTTAAGAATGAACGGGAAAGGATTTTTATGGATAGGTCGTTGCGATGATTGAGAGAACGCGACGAGGACGATCGTCGTTCCGCCTCTTGGAAAGTAAAGTGCGAACTGTCTTCGAAGCTGTGACACCGGTTGTAAAAAAAATCAGAAAATAAAATAAGAATAAGACGTTGCGTTGTCTTTTTTTTCTAGAAGAATCTAAACTGCGCGACGGTGACGTCTATAACTGTACTCGATTCGCGTTCTTTCGTTTACCGGAGAATCGAAATTTATCCTCGGGCGGATTTCTTAAATATTTTTATTCTATTACAAATAAATAAAAATTTATGTAATTACCTGTACGCAGTTCTTGAAAACTTTCATTAATTTTTCACAAGCGATACTCGTCTTTGTACTTGGACGAAGTGAGAGGACATAAAAAAGATTCTCCGAACAAATAGAAAAGGCGTCTCTTAAATGAAATTGCAAATAGACGGTTTTTTTTTACTTTGAGAATCTCTCGAAGATCGACTCGACTCGAGACCTCGTCCGCTCGGTGAAACGCGATATCTTCGCATCACGATTCTCTCTCGACTCTTTTCCGAGAGATCTCACTTTAAACGTCTCCCATTTGCGATATACAAGACGTCGGTTCTCCAAAACGGGCTGCGACATAGCCCCGGTGTGGTTTCCGGTGTCGCTAAATCCAGCTTCAAAAGTACAACTCCTGACCAACTTCGTTCCACGAGCAAAAATACATAAACAAATATTTAGGGTTAATAAGAACAAAAATAAATTCCGCAAATCTTTTATCTCTGTTATCAGAGTCGGATAGAGCCCGGATAAGGTAAACGGCATCGCTCACACGAAGTTAACACCTTGAAATTTCGCAGTTCTGAAAACAGAGTGGCTGAAAAACATTTTAATCATAATTTTCAATTTTTTCAAAACTTAATCAAAGTTTCTCGATCAGGCCACCTATTTTTACCCCCGAGCTGCAAATAATATTGATCATCACACTGTAAATATGAAATATTATAGACAATATAGAAAAAAATAATAATAATTCCTATTCGCAGTAATTCGAAGTCGATAATGAAAATACAGGGGTTGCAATTAACCAGGAGTACGTTATAAAAATATAAACATCGCGCTATAAGTAGCCCACCTGTTAGCTCGGTTAAGAACGAACGAGAGAGAAATGCTCGTTACAAGCATTTCTTCTTTCCCTCTGTCGTTTCCTTTTTTTTCGTCTCTCCCTATTTCTCCATTTCTCTTTCGGCAGATTCGCGCCTCACGGCGTCTCGGCTGACCACCGGCCTGTCGGCGTTCTCATTCTCTCGGCAAAAGCTTTTGGTATCCTAGCAGTCGAGCAGCGGCAACGGCGAGCTCTCGACTGCGGGGCGGCTGGTGTCGAATCAAACCGGTCCGCTTTCCTTGAACCTGATGGTGCGCTTCAGCCATTGACCGCGCGCGCGCACGCCTCGCGCCGTCTCTCATTCTCTCTCTCTCTCTCTCTCTCTCTCTCTTTCATAGTTACATATCCCTCCGCTGCAAAGCCCCCAGGTACATCCTACCTTGCATTACTGCGCAATGCGACGAGACCACGAGAAACATCTCTCTCACATTCCCGATCGAACGTCCCAGGCATTTACTCGACCTCGTCTCATCCAACGAAAGATTCCATCAAAAAATGACAAATATCCAGACGACGATGGTAATAAATCTGAAAATATATATTTAAATTAAAAATATAAAAGAACATTGTCGTCGTACTAAATCTTCGTTTCTCGAGTCGCCAAGGATTTCTCTAAGATTTACTTTTCACACTCATCTTTCGTTCTCTCTCTCTCTCTCTCTCTCACCTTCTGTCTGTCTGTCTACTATGTAAATACAGCTCGTGTAATCTCTCTCGACCGGTTGTACACCCGATGAATTTAATCTTCCTCTCGTCGTCGCCGGGAAGGCTCGAAAATTATCACCATGAAATTTCAGCTCTCTTCGGAACAGCCGCGAGAGCAGTGAGAGAGAGGCGTAGGTAAGGATGATGATGAGACTCGAGTCTTCACCGAGATACGGTTCGCTTCTCGTCCAATATGAAATTGAAAGGAATACGTTAGAGGTAGTAATACGTGGAGCAGAGAGAAATATGAGATGTACATATATATATATATATATAACGCCTACGTTGGGCCAGGCCGGAGAAGTTTCCCGGAGCAAGTACTCGAGGTAAAAGCCTCGTTGGCGCGATGAGAAATTGAGATGAGAGTGCCAGAGTCAGGACTCTCTCGTAGCGGTACCGACGCTCAGATGGGGAGACTTTCTGAATGTTTGGAGGAAGTCTATTGTAGAATTGGTCGGGGAGTTGATCATTTCCAAGTGCACTTTGAATATATAAGCACCGCTGCGCTAACTTTCAACAAGTTTTACTTTTCTTCTATTTTCATTTTCTCACGTGTAATTGAAATTTTGCATCTCGAAACTAATTTTCATATTAAGAAACATCAAAGTTCCATGGTAATGCAATTTATTGTCAATTGCAATAATCCGATTAATCACGGTTTTATTTTTTAATTACAGGAAAACGAGGCAAGTCACGTAATATCAAAAGACTGAGGAATTTTTGAAAATACATGTATGGAAACAAAACAGCGAATAATTACTCATATTCGTTGAATCGTACGTGGGAGTTAATTCGCAGAGCAAATGATCGATCGAGCTGCCACGAACCTCTGGAATTTCCTGGGGTCCATATAACTCCTGGCCAACCACGAATACCGAGAATCTTAGAAAATTTCACCTATCCGGGCGTTAATTAATATCGCAAAAGGACGACGGGTAATATGCCAACCGAGCGTCGGAGATTTCTCGTTTAATCCGCAAAGGCATATAGCGCAATGGTCTGTTAAGATCCAAGCGTCTTAACGTCGTCTTACAATTATATCGTACCATTTGCCATGTGTCCGTGTACAACGTCGATGTACACGTTGTGTGGCGCACAGGCACCTTCGGAAACTCGGCTCCTTGCGTGAGAAAAGTTCGCGTTGCCTGTGAGCCGAGGAGAAGAAGGTTGCATAATTAGGAATTGCGATGGTGGAGGCACGGGTCACATCGTTATGTAGGTAACACTCTGTGGCTCTTTGGGACTTGGCGCTATATAAACAACACGTAGCACGGTACCGAGACGATGAATTTATCTTCTAGAATTGTCCGATAGCCCAAAAATAGCTTCGTCGTTAATCGTATCCGCTCTGGTTCATTTTTAGTTAAAATCATAACGCGTAAATATCTCGAGAATTTATGAATACGCAAGATCGTGATGTATAGGGCTTTTCTGTTATAAAATGAATTACGTAAGTTGCATCTAGCGTTAATAAATCGTGCAAAAATTTACATCGGTTACGAGACGGTCGCGCTCGGTGCGAACGATAGATTTTTCTTGGTGTTCGGTCGAAGAGTACTTGGAGAGACGGGAGGTTGTTTGGAAAGACTCGATGGGGGTCCGAGGAACCCCCAAGGCGTCTCGAACATACCGCCGAGTTCTTTTTCGCGCACCCATAATTAAGATGAGGAATATCAACGGTGAAAGCACCTCGGTGGGAGCTCCTTTGAGCAATTTTTCTACCATTACCAATAAAATACCGCGAGGCTATATTTTCTCGAGGAAAATGTTCAAAAAACAAGCACGTAAAAATATTTTCTCGATGGAAAATTCGTTCCTCGTGACTTTAATCGTTGTCTCGTCGTCGGTAAAAGACTCGAAAATTATCACCGTAAAATTGTCAAGTCTCTCGTCGAAGCCAAGAGCGTAGGTACCGGAGAGACACACGTGTGCGAGGGTTATTATGTGTCTCGAGTCTTCTTGAGATACGGTTCGCTTCTCGGCCAAGATGAAATTGAAAGGAATACGGTTAGGTGGTACAATATAGAACGCCGAGAGATAAAGCCCCCGTGCACCATCACCGTCGGACGTAGAACTTCCCTGGAGCAAGTACTCGAGGTAAAAGCCTCGTTGGGGTGATGAGAAATTGAGATGAGAAGTTCCAAGTCGAGCTCGCCCTGACGGTCGTGAGACGAGAAGAGTTTAGCTATTTCTAGAACAAGTCCATCGTCGAATCAAACTCTATCGTGAGATCACACTTTGCTCGGTAATAATATCTGAAATACATTCAAGATTTTTTTATTTATTCATTTATCTAAAGTTCATATTAACTTTATAGTTACGTACAAATGCTCATACGTGTCTTTACGTTTGCTGTTTAAAACCGAGGCCTCCCGATGGCGATGGATCGCACCGAGTCTCGAGCGTTAACAATTTATCCGACTTGGCGCGAGATTGTGTACCGAGAGAAGGTGTCATGGGAAAGGTCACGAAAAATCTTCACATCACACCGACACGTACAGCACGTACTTACGTACGTGAATTATACCAATGTATACACACGTATCTACGTGTTCACCCGCATAAAGGCAAACTGCGTTTGGTATCGAAGTAGTTTTGCCACTGCGTTTTTCCAGACTTCTCGTACTCTCGGAGTTTCGAGCACCATTAACGGAAATCGCACGTGAGCCAATATTGAATCCGAGACGAAGATGCACCGAGGTAGATGGTTTATCTATCCGCGAAGAGTGCCTCGACGTCTCTTTCCAACTATCGGTCCGGATTGTGTCGAACGTGCCCTTGGCATCTTTCGATTAATTCTACACGATGTCGTAACGCTTGAAATGAATTTCTCGAACTTGTCGTCTCTTGGAATTCTATTCACAATCTCGAATAGAACAATGTTCTTCAAACTCGTCATTCTCACGATTTCATTGAACTTGGCCGTGTAAGATCTGCCTTGAAAAATCGATTGTCTATCGCGATTGGATCATGCGGGTACCGTTGTTCCACGAATCGCGTTGGTGTCACTGACCGTAAGTAGGGGCAGAAGAAAAAAGAACAATTTAAATTATGCATATCGCGTGAATCAACGTTAGGTCGACAACCTCGTGATATCTTAGAAAAGAATTCCACGCCCTAATCGTACTAACGTCGTTCGGAACGGATAATATAGATGGGTCGATACGGACCTCGACGTACAGAGGCCGTTTGAAATGTATAGCCGTAAGAAGAAGAAGAAGAAGAAGAAGAAAAAAAAAGAATCTTACGATTCGCCGTGTATCGCGGAGCCAGTTAGGTATTTATCCCAAGTATGACTTGCACTCGCGAGCCAACGATATTCGTTTCAAACGTTGTAAGATTTATTACGCACGTACCGATGCACGGCCACCCGTAGCTAACGCGTTTGTCCACATAGCTCGGAACTGCCCTCGTCTCGTAATTACGACCGGCGTTATTATATTATATAGTCGAAACCGGCGTTTTATTCAACGACGTTGGAAAGTCACGTTCTTCCATTCGTGAAACGTAATATGTTTTGAGCTAAAACGTTTCTTTTTTCATTTCTTTTCTTTTCCAACCTTCTCACTTTCGTCGTAACGGCAAATTTTTCATTTCTCCGGACGTGAAAGCCGCTCGCGTCGTTCGTCAAAGAGCCTCGTTATAGTTCGATCGTTACTACAATAGGTAAAAATTAAAAATTAGATTTAGAAAATCGTCTACCTGTCGATTCAATTTTTGTAACGTTCGCTTTTTTCTTCATCGTTCGAGACTCGTCCGAAAGTAATCTTCGTTTCGTTGTATCGCGTGTCGACGACGATAATAGTCCGTTCGTTCCTCGTCTCTTCCGCGGGAATTAATTGATCTCTCGAGACCAAACGGGAAGGAATTTTTATGGATCGGTAGGTGAAACGATCGGCGTGTGCGAACGCTATATAAACGCTCTTGGAAAGTGCGCGAACGGTCTTTCCAAGCCGTGACACGGATCGTAGAAAAATTATAAAACAAGACAAAGCGGTAGATTTTTTTTTGCTTTAACAATATATAAAAACAAACGCAACGGAGACTCCCCGTAACTGTGTATTTCTCCCTGAAACGATTAATTTATATAGCCACCCCGCGGCGACCGGAACAAGCCGACACTTTGCTTCGACTCGCCTTCGCCCGATCGACCGCAACGATAAAAATCTTCTCCCCCGCGCTTCGCGAGCTCAGTGTTCACTTTGAAACGAGAAAAATAATTTACAAAAGAATAAGAAAAAAAAAGAGAAAAAGGGTAATTGCTATCTCGTAACACGAATCCGTTCTCCAGACCAGGCCAAGTGCCTCGTCGATCGACGAGGAACCTTGAGGACTCGCGTCCTCGCTTTTGACGAACGAGAAATCTTTCGAGTCTCGAGGAAAAACGGATCGGAATGTCGAGGTTTAAATATCGTTTATTAATTCTCTCAACGAGTAATATTGTTCTCTAAATTGCACTAATAGGTGTAAAGAAAATAACTGTTAAATTAGTGTTTGAACAACGACGCTCGAAAGAGTCGATATTTGCTTCGAGAATCTTTCGGAGACGGACTCGTCTGCTCGATGAAACGTGATATCTCCGTGTTCACGTTTCTCCCTCGTCTCTTTTCCGAGGAGAGCGCGCGCACTTTTAAACGTCTCTCCCATTTACGATACGTCTCGGTTCTCCAAAAGAGGGCTAACGCTATAGCCCCGGTTCTCTTTTCTTTTCTCCTTTCTTTTTTTTACTGCCAACCCCGTATCGAATAGGGATTTTCTCCTCGATCGACGCTCGTACCGTGTTCTCGATGTGAATTCAAGATTTTCACGCGAAAAGCTGTTTGCAATAACGAAGCTATTTATTTATTTTCTCAAATTTTGTACGTCTTATGAACATGCGCTATAATATTATACCCGAGGCGTAAAAAGCGAGAAAAAGGAGCGCGTTCTCCTCGTCTCCTTTTACTCGTGCGAGCGCTAAAACCTCGATGGCCACACATTTAGCCCCGGGGCGTTATTCGCCGGTGCGCACCGCGTCGTATACCTCGGAAGATATTTTACGAGCGACCGCGGGCGCGCCTTCTCTCTTCCCCATCCTCTCATTTTCTCCTCCCTTCTTTCGTTTATACTTTTTTTCAACTTCCATTTTACCTTCCTTATTTCTTTTTTTCTTCCACCTCCCTCTCGTCCGTTCGGATCGCGTCCCGGAAGAAGGTACTTGGCGATGTTTACGCCAATTTGCCCATTGCCCCAAGAAGACCGGCTCGACTATAAAGACGAGCATCGTCCTTTCTCAATTTCGTCGATTCGAACGATTATAAACCAACGTTTTGTTCGAGCGAATGCAAAAATTAAATAAAATCGACGTTAATGAAGCTTAGATCTTCGATAGAGTCGCTTCTTTCATGCGGATCGAGCGATGAACCCTTTTGACCACTCGTCGAAGTCTCCCGCGAGAGGGAGTTCGCGCTCGCGCGAAAATATCAACGCGCGAGAGAGAGATGATCCGTTCGAATCACTTCTGTCGCGTTGTGCAGGTAGCCGACTATACGTGTACAAGAGTCAGTGACCGCCTGACACACATCGGTATACTCGGCACTCTACCGCGTATATTTACAACGAAACACGTCACGTACACGGGTTTCTTTATTTCTTTACTCGCGCCCGTGGAAAAACGCTCTTGTACGCCTCTGTACTTGCTTCGTGTACTGTATATGTCTATATGCACTTTTGTATATCTGTATATAGATATATAACTAGCGAATATAGTCGATGCGTATCAAGCACGCATCGATCGTACGGTACGAAGTTATAAAGAGAAAAAAAAAGAGGAAGAAGAAAAAGCAAAGAAACGTCAGCTGCGACCGCGTCGCGTCGGAGACTTCGATCGAACGCCGGCTCTATACATGTTTATTCGAACCGAGAGAAAATTCTCGCTCCCGGTCAATCCACATACTCGCTAGGAGGCTAAAGGAAAAACGTCCGTGACGAGAAATAGAGAAAGGCCGACATTAAGGTCCGGCCACTCTCGGGGAAATTCATCATCTCGGGCAATCTAACGTCGCGGGAAAAGGCACTAATACCTCATCTTTTTCTTTTCTTTCTCCCGTATACGTGAACAATTTTGTTTCTTGGTGAATAATATTTATACGGGATGAATGTTTTTATCGTGTGGAGAAATTTTTTAATGGTTAATAACATTATATATTCGTATACGTAGATTTTAGTTAGTTAGCTTGAGAAATGGTCTCGAGCGACCTCGAGAAGAATATGAAGAAGATGAAGAAGCGTGACGCAATGTTCGTGACATCTTCGAGTGACTGATATATATATATATATATCTGTATATTAATAGAGTAACAATAGTGCAGTAGCTTCTGTTGTTCCTCTAGCGTGCGACCTCACGATCGTGATTCTGCGGTTTTGGGTACAGTCGAGCTATACGACCCGAGACACGTACCATTTGCTACCGAATCACCATTGTCTTTCTCTTTATTTTTCTTTCGAGTCTAAGCATCTCGAGGAGCCATTAAAATTCCCCATATTGTATAATCAATGCGGTAGCCATTTCAACCTGGAAATTTCACGTTGCACTTTTACTTTGCTAAAAGTCTTATCGCAGAATATATTTTTTATTATTCTTATTACACGAGAGTCCAACGGGGCGTTCGACTTCGTATTCGATTTACAATGCTAATCTTAGCAATTGGACCGTAATCTTCGATAGAAATGAAAAAGAATGTTAAAACTATTTGTAAAAAAAAGTACGTCGACGATTTCGCTAAATAAATGAAAAATGTAATAAAAATAACGATCGAGCTGCGTTACCGTTGAGCGCAAACGACGATGAGCTGCGATAAGTAGAGTTTCGCCTTCGAGAAATATCTGATACGGTGACTAGCCACTACGGTATGATAAAAAGAAATAGAAAAAATAGCCTTTGGCTATCTCTCTCTCTTTCCCTCTGTCTTTCTCCGTCTCTCCTCGAGTCGATTTACAACAGGCTGCCAATAACACCCTCGTGGCCAATTACTGTGAAGAATATCGGTCGATCTACTACCGCGAGAGCGTAGAACGTTCGAGTAACGAGGTGCTGCGCTCTCAAATCGCGCGTCCCTCTTATTACATACCGTAGGAGAATGCTCTCGTCTCGCTCAGACCCGACGCGCGCTCTCCGAGCTCGAAGTAATATCGTTTCTCGCGGAACCCGCGAGTTCTTCTCGTACCGGAAATGATCCTCGGTTGCTCCCGAGAGTCTCTCTCTCTCTCTCTTTCTCTCTCGCATCGAGTCTCACACGCCTTGCGCCTATCTTTCGTTACGGAGTTGTCTCTCTCTCTCTTTGTCTCTTTTCCCTCTCTCGACGGTGTACACCTCGAAGCTTATCGAGCTGGAGAATCACGACTGTGTTCGGAGAGAGATCTATTCGCGGCTCGAGCACCATTATAATCCCCGCGACTGCTTTTCCGTACCTTCTCTCGGAAACGACCGCGTTTTTTCTTCTCATTTCCCTTCCGTTTCAGAAGCCCTTTTATATATTTTTTATTCCGATGTTTTATTTATATATATTTATACATAGATCTCCTTAAATGGGGAATTTACAACGATAAGTCCGTCGTCGAGAGTTTATGGTCCTCCGGGTGGAAGATGTGTTTTTTTTATATTCGAGGAAACTATTCTGAAAATTTCGTTACTGCTACTAAAATTCGTTACCGTTGAATTACATAAAACGCTCGTAAACAGTTATCGATCGTATGCGCGATAAATATTTATTTATGTATTTATACCGTAGATATTTAAATTTACGGAAAAGCTACGTTATTGTGAAAATTGTTGATCGAAAATGGAAAATGGAGGTCGCTATAACGAGAACGTTTTTGGAAACTGGAGCATTCGCCTCCTTTTTTTTATATCCAACGAGAACTCCGACGAGTTTCAGAACGAGTCGAGGGAAAAAAAGAAATGGAGAAGAACGTAAGGGGACTTAATTTTGCGAAAATTCCTTGGATCTTACCCGTTCAACGTCTCGAGAGACACATTGCGAGAGCTAGCATGTGCGTGTAATGTATATAATTACGTCCCTTATGCTTCTCCATTTCTCTCTCTTTCTCTCTTTTTCTCATAGCAATTACGATGTCCTTGATATATTATTGTCATATGCATGTGTGTGCGTGTGTCTGTCGCTGCTGTTATTATTGTTCACGGAATCTCTTTGAGAGTTCCTCTTCCCTCGTTTTCTCCCGATCATTATTTCTTCATTATAATTATTATCGTCTCTCCCTGTCCGGAAAAATAATACACCCTCGGACGTCTCTTTGTTACCTTGTATTGATTCGCGTCTCGATGAGATTATCGTAGAACCTATGAAAAATACTCGTACTGTCTGTAAAACTGAAGAAAAGAAAAATCGCCCTATTCTCTCGCTCTCTTGTAGAAACGAATTAAGGGCATTCGGGCGTGAAAGGAATGTAGCGTATTGAGAATACCGAATCTCCTTTACCATTACATTTATATTACGTATATAGACATGTATAATAGCACGAAATTCCATCCGACGCGAAAACATATATATATTTATTTTTTTACTGTAGAAAATTGTAACACTCGTTGAAATCTCCCCCGCGTCTGTGATTATTGTGCACGCCGTGCCTATCGAGTTCGTAGAGCTCGAAGGAGATGCAGCACCGAGCCAGTTGATTTACGCTCTTGCCTTTACTCGTTAAAAGTCGACCGAGCGAAAGCAGATAATATCGTTTCCTTGCCTCTCGTCGTCTCTCGCTCCTTGCTTCGAGAGAGTCCTACCTTTGTATGTATGTACGTAGGCTCACCTACCTACTAATATACACAGTCACCTATGTATCTATGGACATATACACAAAAGAGTAATATATACGTAACCCAATCCAATCGTATACATATAATAGTTCGCGAGCCAAAGAGTCTTTGGTCGGGTATAACGGTTATGCGTACAACATTAACCGAACCTTAAGAGATCGGTGGAGACAAAGGAAATAAGCTTTTTCGAGGCCAAGGCACGTCGTCCCTCTTTCCCACTCTTCGTGAAAGCGCATCGTAAGAAAAAGTCGTTTTTCTTTTTAAACTTTTTTTTCTTATCTATCTTGGTTCTTTATTAATCGATCAATCTAAGATAATGACCGTATTCACCTAAATTTCACTTTATTCAATCGATTCGCTCACGGAATGTTTCCTCGTTTACTTCAAGAGTTCATTACTTATCGTCCGAAAGCATCAGTGAATTGTAAAACAAACGCTGCAAGAAATAAACATATGTATATTATTTTTTGTTTTAATTATCATTCCCTAGGATAATTTAGTATCGTGACTTTGCCCAAAAAAATATTTACATGTTTTTGTTTTAAGTAATGCTAGAAATCACCTGAGCATGAAAGTCATCCAGATTGTATTTCTAGGGCTAACTCGAGTAAGGTGTGATGCGAAAACTTATGCAAATTCTCTGTGATATAATCGATGCAAAAGGTTTTCAGGGTGAGGCTCGAGATGAAAGGATAGAGATAGAGAATCTTCGAAGGGGATTTGAAAAAAAAAGAGTCGTGCCAGGGCGTGTGTCTTACCGTTGTTCGTTGCTTAAATGACTTGTATGTGTATCGATGCCACGTGTGGAGAATATTACGCTTTACTTTCATACCTTCTATATACCGTTGTTAAATACATTACAGTATGTATATGTACGTATACATACAAAAATTTTCAAATTAGCATACAAGCGTGTGATTCGAATTATACGGTGTGTAAGCGCACGAATTCATGAATGGTCCCGTTCGAGAATGTGCGTAACACGTTTTACGTCTTAGCAATAGTAAACAGACTACTCGCACGAGAATCTTCTTACCTTTTTTCTTCAAACGTATTATTTGCATGTACTAATGTTCTTAACACAGTCTTAAAAAACTATATTCACTAACATGGTACCGTCTAAACATATCGGTATAGCACGCAAGTCACATAACAATCGTAACACTTTCGTGGCGAGGCTCGTTAAACAGCAGCCCGATCGACGACCTAACGGTCTTTCAACTTATTTTCTCCCGTATGCATGTACGTATACGTATTGTCGTCACGTATTCACCAAAATGTATTTAACACGCCGGAGAATTTTTCGAGATGATGTGTGTACGATGGAAACGTTTGTCAGTGTCCCAGAAAATGTGCGAAGGAGTTTTTTTTTCATTATTCCTGCCGACAAAGTAACGTTACGTTAAGACAGAGAGCATGTAGGATTGACATGAGAAAAAAATGAATAAATTATTGCAATCTCTCGGTTCTATTTTCTTTTTCAAGCTTTTCGAGCAAGAGACTCGAATTTTCCATGGGAAATTGAGAAATCTATTTGTCTCATACGGATTCACAAACATGGGTATGATCCAGAAGTCGTCGGAGTGACCTACTGTTCTCTCTGTCTCTTTGCAACTCGCTATGTTCTGTGTATACTTACCTTGACACGAATTGCACTTAGAAAACTCGACTCGGTCTACGACGTGTAGCATCGAAGTAGGCAAGATCTGTGGAATTTACGTGAAACGCAAGGAGAGGCTTGTTGCTCGAGCATTAAAAATGTCTATTCCCTTTCGACAAATCGACAAGAGGAAACGTGCATCTTTTGCCTTGCTATTTATCGTCGACATGCAGTTCATGTTATACATAAAAAATAATACCTGTGTCTTGTGCAAGATGCTAAAGACAATACTGAACCGAAGCAGTTTTTTCAAACGTCTTTGTGTGTTCAAGATGAGTTTTCAGTTTTTATCTCTCCAGATGTTGAAACAATATTTTTAAATTCCACAGCTAACTGCTAAAAATATATTACATTCTTTAAAGTGTATTTTTTGGACAACAAGTTGGAACAAAATTTACTATGGTGAAGCATCTCAACTGAGGGATGGATTGCGGAAGGGATGGGTGTCGTAGCGAATTCAATAATACTCTGGGATTAGGGGAACGGTGGAGCAATTTATCCTTGTGGCAGGCGGGATAGAACCGCGTAAGTTAATCGGAAGCATTGGAGCGAGTTCCGAGCATTAATAGGCTGGATATAGCTTGTATTAGGTAGAGATTATAATGATATCTCTGGGATCTCGTGGTATTATCCCCTTCGCATCAGAAGCTACTACCGCGCATCTCGATTACAAAATCTATATGCAGATACATCATGATTTACCGTTCTATCTTATATTCGATTATCGACTTTTTTTAAATTTCATTCAATGCTGACGGATGAATTGTTTTTTTTGTTGTTACAGGTCTGGGCGTTCGTCGAGTGCCTCGAGCACGGGAACAGGGTCTTCAGCCGGAGGTGGACCCGCAAACGGAAGTAGCGGTGATGGTAGAATGGCCGTTATTGGTGTAACGAGAAACGTACGTTTGCGTCGTGGGTATCCAGGTTTTGGTTTCTCGCTGCGTGGTGGTCTCGAGTACGGCGCTGGATTTTACGTTAGCGACGTCGAGCCTGGTGGTGAAGCTCACAGAATGGGATTGAGGGTACGTATATTTATTTCTTTACGGTTTTGCGGTTTTCCAAAATTTTCGATAATTATGTACGATTTAAATCCGTAGGTGGGAGATCAAATCATAAGAATGAATGGTCATCCTGTAGAAGACGCTGTACATCGAGAAATTGCTCTATTGGCAAAACATCGACAGGATTTGGTACTAAAGATCCGAAGTGTGGGAATGATACCTGTGAAAGAGTAAGTAAGATATTTCGAATTTTACCAATTCATTTGGTATCTTCTCTTGCTGCTGTATAAATGAAACTTTGCGTCACAAGTCACGGATAATAGTAAAATTGTGAAAGTCGAAATTTAGAAAAGTCTTAATACAATTTTCTTTATTGCAGCAATCCAAATGATCCGGTAACATGGCATATGGTTCAGCAACAACATCAACAGCAACAACTACAACAACAGCAACAGCAACAACATCCACTTTACAAAGGAACTCTTCCACCGTATAATCAAGTTCGTCTGAGAATTCACGTTGGCGAAAAGGGCAGACTCGGTTGCGGAGTTTGCCGAGGTGTTGTGCCAGGTCTTACCGTTCAGGTGAATAGAAAACAATTTCTAATTTCATAATCTATCGTTTTGGCATTATTCTTTATGTTTATTTGATTAATTCGTCTCTTTTGGTTCAGGGAACTAGAGAAGGTGGCCCTGCTCGTGCTGCTGGTCTCAAAGCCGGTGACGTTATTATCTGGTGTAATGGTCAGCGCCTCACGAATGTTCCGTTTGAGCGAGCGATCGAAGTAATGCGGGGTGCCGACGTACTGGAGGTTGTCGTTAATCGACCTGTTATAACACATCCATCTTACGATTATCCGGCTATTCGCGCTCCCAGTGGCTACGACATGACGCGCTCTTTTGGGCCTTATAGCAATCCGCCTTCCGGGATTATAAATCTCAAGTTAGTTTACATTTTCCTCACTGACTAAGAACTGGTTTATGTTATCTTCAAAATACTCGCATGCATTCAAATTTTTAACACGTATTTCCACTTTTATATTCTAGGGGCGGTTGGCCAATGTCAATGTCGACAAGCAGTTGCTCGTCCTCGGATTGGAGTAGCACGAGCGATCAGGTAAACTATCGCACAGAATAGATTTAAAACAGTGTATATATCATTATATTCGAGAGGATGATTATAATCCTTTTTCTTCTTTTATTAATATATCACAGGGACCAGAATGGACAAGAAAGCCAAACAATACCACGGTAATAAGAGTAAACCAAAATATGAACCCTGGCTATCCTTGTCATCCAGCATATCGTCAAAATCATGTGGCAAGTCCGAAGGTGGACAATGAGGAGCCGCTCTACGATCCCGTTGCTCCGCGTGATTACGAGTCGCATGATTTCGACGCAAATCCACGCGACGAGAGAAATCGTCGAACCTCTTACGAGCAAGACAATGCGCCTGCTTACGATTCACCGATGGACGAACGCAACTCTTACAATATTCCTAAGGTAAATTTGCATTTAGTAATTCAGATATCGAAGCTAATAAGGTGCAGGCTGTCTATTGCGTATTTATGCAAAAATAAGTGGAGAACCGGTCGTTAACACTGCTACTTATTCTATCATTAACGCGACGATCGGATGCGTGACGCATCAATTGCACTTTCTACTCCTAAGCTTATTCGTGCTATTAACTCAAATGAGTTTAAAGTATATTTTATATAGCTGTGCACCCACCGGTGCAATTACCGTATCGATACTCCGATCCACATACATGAATATTCAGATACGGTACTTTTCGTTACGCGATAAACCGTACTTCCAGAATCTCGTCAAGATTCATCCTGAAGTTATATTCGTAGTATATTTCGTTATTTATTTGTAATTATCGTATGCGCCGATGCACAGTCGAGCTGCATGGTTTTCTGCGAGTCTAATATAGAAAGGAAAGGTCATCGTAAATACAGTCAACATTCAGATCCATAAACATTTCTGTCGATCGGAATATTCGAAATTATTGGCTCCTGGCTTCTTTCTTTCAGCATCAAGAACGATGCTTGACTGGTGTACTCAACGGGAAACTATTTCGTTAATTATTCGTTATTGTTTATTTTAGGATAATGCTCATCGACAGGACAATCGTTTCACGGACTCGCAATCGTGCGAACGGAAGACGGTCACGACGGTTGAAGTTCATCAGACTGGTTGTCCACCTGCGCCACCTTGCATGCCGCCACCAATGCCACACAAATGGCAGCCAGGTGATTATACGATAATAAAAATATTCAAGAATTAAGGTATTTCTCTACTGGCTTTTTTTTTACTTAAAAAGTCCTTTCCACCGAAATTTTTTTTTCAAGCACAACAGCAATATGCATTTCCTTGTTTTTCCTCTTGTCGACTCTTCACCTTATCGCATTGTTGTTACCCGAACGATAACAAAGCATACGTGTAATTAGAATATATGCTATCTTTATCTTCACTGAACGCATAAAACCTTGTCATTATATCACTTACCTAATAGCTTGCAGTTTTTCTAAGTCTGCGTTTTTTTCTCTCAGAAACGAAACCAATGATCGCCATGGGAGTGCAGATGGGTAGTACTTTGTCGATGGGAAGTACCGGCTCTACTGAAACGGAGTCGAGTCTGGAATCGTCCTGCGGCAAAGATTCTGCTTCGACGTCCTCCTCCGTCTCTACCTCGTCATGCGAACCAGCTTCGACGGCTTCATTCACATCCACGGTACCAGCGGCTATCGGATATCCCAATAAGACCCCTGAATCTACACCACCCCGCGTCGTACGACCTTGCCCGACACAAAATAATTCACCCGTACCCAATATAGATCTGGGAACTGCTATAACGCAAGAATTGCAGAGGCGGGCACAGCAGGTACGCATGGAAGATGGGATAATTTTATTAATAGTTTTAAGTGAAACCATTGGAAGCTTCGAGTCGCATGTATATCTTAGATTTTTCGCGAGAACGCAGTTTCCTCCGTGTAGAAGGAAAAACGTTATCTCCGCGAAGCTTTGAGAAAGTTTGCATCTTCGAGCTACCGCGGCAGTTACCGCCGTGGGGTCGTCGTGATAACGTTACGTTACGTTAACTCATCTCGAGAGCACGTTTCTAATCTCTGGGCAATTAATTTTATCTCAGCATCGAGCTACGTTTTGCAAGTACGTCCTCTTTCTCTGGACTGTCTAAGAAGCAAACTGAAGGAAAATTGTAATTTCATTCTCTATTCTCGATACAGATAACGAAGTGCGGTGACGCGTTGCTGGAATGCATAATTTTCCGGTATAATTTATTTTTGTCACTTGAAAAACGTTTCATATTTTATCTATCGAACGTCGCGCAACAGACGTGTCTCGTGAAACGTGACTAATCGACTATTGTGAACGGGTTTTTTTATTTGCACGAAAAGTAATCATGACTAATCTTCATCGGTCGAACTTGCTCTACTCTCTAACTTCGACGTCAACTTGTAAGATTCGCTCAGAGCTTATCGACATTGTTTGTTCATGGAATTTTTTTCAGAGAATCTTGAACGCCGCCAAAGCTGAGGCCGCGAACGAAAAATCGTCCGAGCCGAAGAAATCGCAGAATCCCGAGTCACTAAGAACGCAGGAGAATAAAGTGACGCACGACAAAGTAAGTTGAAATTACGTGAGAAGATAAATGACACCCTACTTCTACTCATACTCGTAGAATGATTCGTTTATTCGTGCTATTTACTTTATGTGTTTCAGCTCATGGAGGAATTCAAACGGGCGCATCGTAGAATGTTCAATGGAAATCTTCAACGCGTACAATTTTCGGATCAACAAGCGGAAAAGGTAAGATATTATCCGATTGTTGGCAATGAAAGAAGAAAAAAATACCACAAGAATGTTTTCTTGCTTTATCAGACAATGAATTCGTGATGAACTATGTCCAGAAATCGTAATCAGAAAAACGATACGATTGACAGATTAAGTAAGACAAGAGTACAGATAAATACGTTAAAAGTCCTTCAGCTGGTACGGAAATGGGTCATCGTTGAAAGAAATTGTTTTGATGCGAGGAGACCAGATGAAGAAACGAGATTAATGCTTGCAGCAACTATTCGGGGCCCTCTAAAGTAAATGCTGCTGCGTGCGCTGACAAGTGCACTAAACTTACCTCCTTCCCCACCACTAATTGTATAATAACGAGTAGCCGTTGCGGCGTGTAGAAACAAAACTTTCTCCGTTTACCTTCTTCAGTAGTGAAGTTGATGATATTATATATACGAACGGTTCGGTGGCTCGTGAAACGTTTTCAAGTAAAAGCGAGAGTAATCACCAAGGCTGGTAACGCTTTTTAAACGTTCAACAAAAGATCATGTTTTCGATTGGAGAAAATGTATATAGAATATCTTCTTAAAATGATCTCTGAATAAATACTGAATAGATATAATTGCTGCTCGTTAAAGACATCTAAAATTTTACGATTATTGATAAAAAACCATAAACGCAAAAGAAAGTAAAAGCTATTCCGCCCGATGTAGGAACGTGATTAATAGCGACGCGTTTAATTTTCGCTTTTTAATTATCATTACACGTGTTAACTCCTAATTGAGAAAAATTCGTTTCGCCAAAGTGTCAAAATTTTGGATCTACAAACGAACAGATGTTAAAATACCTGCGCGTTTTCGCTGATAAGACCTGGAGCGCTCTTATCGCAGTCGTAATCGACCCTCACGTGCCCGTCTCGGTGTTTTCCTCTTCCTCGCACTTCTCCGATTAACACTTTGTGAAACAAGGATAAACGTACATTTTTATATTACATGGGTACGAACGCGCGAAACCGCTCGCTATCTGACAATAGCGTTGTTTCAACGTTCACCCGACGAGAGATAGTAAAATTCGCACCTCGGGAACGAACACTCGATTCCACAAACCTTCTCGTGCTCGACGCGGCGAGTCATCAGTCTTGGATGGTCCGTCGACGAGAATGCTCGATCGCGAGAATCATTGGTCGTTACGATGAACGGTCGTTAAAATCAAAACAACGACGATTCACTCGAGCTTTTATTTATGAATTATTCACCTTTCTAAAAAAATATATCAATATTTAATAAAAGTTAACGGTACAAGGTCTCTCCGCGTGCTTCCTTCGATTTAACCACCAAATTGATGTTTTCCGCTCGATCTATCAACGCGCGAGAGTTTTATCGACTATTTCTTTTTTTACTATCAGAAATTGTGCAAGTAACGCGAATATTGTGATCGATAGGTGCGCGCCGTTAAGACCCTACGCACGGGGTTTCCCTCTCGGTTCGCGGCTGGTAGTTGCTTTAGGATATACGCTCGTATACATTTTTTCCTTACTTCATTTTTTTTAACTTCTTTCTTTCGCTTCGCTACAACGGACTTTACCGGGCCAGTGACAGAGACGAGAAAAATAATAGGCAGTCGGCGTTACGTAATTCCACCGGTCGTAAGAACGTTGCGCTTTTGCCCGCTCAGGTGCATCATCCAGCTCAGTGCGTGTGTTTGTTAAACCAACGGGTCTACGTAGCTCGGCCTTGTCGATTTCGCGAAGAAAAATATAACGATAAAATACGACCCGTCTTGAGATATTCGTGCAATTTGCCTCCCTCCCACGCAACGCGCTAGAACGCATCATTAACAAACCGGTATATCGCGTTCGAGTTGCGAAAATAAATGTTGAACATTATTTACGTAATTAATGATAAACGAAAAAAGACTATATTCTTAATCGGGTAGCCTTGATGAGAAAGCCCCCAATTTTGTTCGCATCTGTATAAACAGTAAAGTGTAGAAAAGAGAACGAGAATCGAATAATTCAATGTTAAAATAATTTAATTAACATAATCGAATTCAATTATAAAATGAAAAAAACGGTATATGTTGTGTGACGTTTTCGAAGATTAAAGAAAAGATTGTGTAAAAAAATCGTTGGACAATGTGCAGCAATAGCTGGGTAAAACAAAAGTTTGCAATTGACTGAGGAAAATATAAAATGAAACGTGTCGGCGGAACTTCGCCGCGAAAGCACGTGCTGGTCACTATCACACCGTACACAGTGAGTGCTTCGGAATTTTTTTTCCACTGATTGCGCAACTGAATATAAGAAAACTCGATAGCTCCAATGCTACTAATCATAATGCATATTGTTATACTATTTCGAGAAGGAACGTTGGATTTCTCTTTTACCTTTATTATCGTTGCAGGAACAAGAGAAGCGGGTTACGAATGAATCTACATCTGGCGGACCGCCTCCTCCACCACTTCCGCTTCCGGCTCAATCACCAACCGCAAAAACTGCCGAAGATGCAGTTGAGATGCAGAGCATCGAGTCTTTCAAGCTCAAGGAGTCACCGAGTCCGATGATACCGAAACCACCGTCGACGTATTTCTCGCTCACGAATTCAACTGCATCCTCTCCGACGTCATCAGCCGGAAGTCCTCGGCATGTTTCATCGCCAGCCAAGGCGCAATTAAATGGCATCACGAATCAAATTGTAAATAGTAATAACGTTAATCAGACGGCTATGGACCAAAAGAGAAGCTCACCGATTGGCAAAAATCCGCCTGTTGTACCGATGTCGACCTTCGGCCCGGGCAAAGTAGCCGTGAGAATCGGCGCTTATGAAGGTGAGACGAAACAACCATCGAGATTAGATTTTTTGCCTCAACCACCACCCCGGGCACCGGAATTGCCAACAACGAAAATCGTGGCTGAGGACGTCGTCGATGCTCCCGTCGTATCCAGACTGCAGAACGAATTGGCTGCTACGCTACAAAGATCGAATCTCAGAAAAAAGACTGACGTGGTAAGGAAGTTTTAATAGCTTAAACTTATATATTGTAAATTATGCAAAAGTGACTTATTTTCACCAACCGGGATAATATTTATTGTGTGTATTTTTTTATTCAGGAAAACAACACTGCCACCAAGCAAATTCCCGAATGTCCCGTCGTTCCCACAAGGAACTCGAGCAACGAGCCCGACAATTCGGGTGTTTCACTTCTACAGAGTAATGTGGAAAAACTCGCCGCTGCTCTGTCGAACAGAGTAACGATAAAAGTCAATCCCGAAAATGGCGCGCGATAAGATTTGAAACTTTATCAAACTGTACGACCGGCAAGACTGCGATACGCATGGCGATATAAAAAATAGTCTGTCGTGAAGGAGAGGCTGCGCGCCTCGTTAATTGCAGCGTATTGTGGAGATTATTGAAAGTGTCGAGCTTCTTTTGTCAACCAAGAAAGTATGAGTAAGGTTATACTACGTTTTTTTTATTTGTAACAACACTGGCCAACGCGCAATTTTACCAAGGTATATTTACCTTGTATTTACACGATATGCCAAAAAAAATCTATCGGTTCAGGCATTGCAGTAGTGGAGACCGATTAACCGGTGAGAAATGCCATTGGAGTTGGATATGAGGTACGAAAGATGAAGAAAAACGACGACTCGATTTGTTGCTTAAACTACTGTATCAATTATACTTGATATATGAATTTAATACCTTTATATATAAATATATACATATATACATACGTATATTGCGAATACATGTTTTACATATTGCTAGTATCATTAAGCACCATATAGACTCACTCATCTCGTAGATACACCTAATATGAAAATCGTCGCACTGTCGCCTACATACCGTTTGTGTAAGCTTGGTACGCATTTGTCCATTATTCGTGGGATCGAATGCAGGAGAAAATAAAGAAAACAGATCATCCATCATTGCCTGCCGATTTTTTTAAAGCATTGCGTAGACCCATCCACCAAACAAAACGAAGAACGAAAGAGAATAAACATATTAGAGAAATAAAAGTCTCGTACGAAGTTGGCTACGTTTTTACCATGTTGCAAGTTTTCGGCCGTGCCGCTTTGACACTTCTTTTTATTGAAACCTGCGCCGCGCGTGATATTACATTTCTAATAATTTGTTATTCGTACAGAAACAGATATTGGCAAATGTATTTAAAAAATTATCGGTGCCGTAATGAATTTTTACCTCCAGGTCGGTGGTATTCTGAGACATCTCAAGAGAGGAAATCTTGTACCATTGACAGATGAGAAATTATAAATATCCTTCGGTGGAATGGAGCACAACAGGATCCAAAAGCTTCTGTTGTCGGAGTACTGCGATTTCTCCGATACGGTACTGATTGAGTCACCGTTCGCAGAGACAACCAGAGACGGGGATGGTGTGCGCGAAGTCGCACTGGGATTAACACCCTCGAAGCTCGTTATAGCCGCTGATATATTAAAGGGAAATTCGGAATTTATATGCCCACCAGATTTGGATGCAAGCATTGAGAGTTTCGAGCTAATATCTGTTTATCCATTGGAATTTATTACCCTCAGTGTATTTCGTAGAAGACGACGGAAAACACTAAAAGCGCGGTAAGGGAAAAAGATTCATAAAAAGATGATTGGTTTTAATTCAACTAATTTTATGAAACTATAGGTTGATAGATGGCAGAGCAAAGTACTATGAACTCGGTGGTATGGAGTGCAAAAACGTGTGCTGGTCTCTCTGGTGCGAAAACGTGCGTAAACTTCTCGCTGAGAAACAGGACGGTAGTTCAATGTCCGAAACTACAGCCGCTAGTTCATCGAGTACCAGTACTCTCTTCTTACTCTCTTCAGATGTTGAATTCAGGAAGAATTCTAAACATCTCGCTACCCCCAGCAAATGTCGCGTATGGGCTCGTTATGGGGGAGCGGGAGATGGTCAATCATCTTCATGGCTCTACAAGGATCTTTACCTGGGTCCAACATACAATGAGCTGGCTCACGGTTATTACACACCAATCCCTGTAAGATTCGCCGGTGCGAGTCTCGAGGATCTTACCTATGAGCTTAAAGACGCGACACCCAAGAGCCTCGCGTGTAAAAAAACCTGCAGTAGTTGGCCTTGCTCTAGGAACAATGTCAAGTCGTCAAGAAAAAACGAATTCCAACGAGGTGGTGGTCTCTGCGACGTCCTCTTCACTCGTGAGCGCAAGAGACGTCAAACAGGCAATAAATCTCAGAAAAGCTATCGTAACAAAGCTCAAGATTCCGGTGATTGTGATTCCCCGATATTCGGTGATAACGATCACAGAACTACGGCTTCGGATACTTCGGGAATCTCACCGTCGAGTCGACGTTGCTTATGCCAAGCACGACAAAAACGTAGATCAGGATCACCTAGAAAGCATGACTTGGCACTCGCGCCGAAATTGTCGCGTTTTGGTTTTGGAGTTGGCGAGAACTGTCGCTCAGGACTTTACCTCGAGCCTTGGGAAGGTGATCAGGATCATTTTCGTCGTATCAAATCAGGCCATGATCATATGGATCTTCGCAAACTAATCGATAGCGCTGTTTCCATTTGGGAGAATTATGGAGTCGATCGTAGCAAGAGTAAAACAAAGATTAAACATCCACGACGTTACGGACTCGCGACAGCAGCGCATTTTTTCCATGCACTTGGGCCGTGGTCGGTGCAACATGGTGAGAGAGAATCTGTACAGAGGAAAAGAGCCTCGTCCGTTGTTTGCATACGCAGACAACCCATGGAGCCAGAACTGCGACTACCAGTGTCGAAGAGACAACTCGCAACAAGCGTTTCGTTAACTTCGCTCGAGCCAGGAAGATCGGCAATGACGAGTTCGTCAACGAAAGGACGAGTAGTGCTCTTCTGGACACCTGAATACTGGTATCGTCCTCGAGCAGCTACCGCCGCTTATCGAGAACTTCGTAGACATCTGAGTCTTCTCAAGGAGTTTCGTGTGGACAAAGAATCCCTTGCCACTAGGAAAAGATTTTTCGGCCGAAGAAAGAGAAGCAATTGTGAAGGTGATTGCAGAGACTCTACAAGCACGACAATAACCGAGGTGAAGTCTAGCGGGATCCTGGGAAGAATTTTTTCATCAAAGGACACGAGAAAGAAAACTACAAAGAATGCAGAAAGCAGAAACGTTGAAACAACTCAGTTGAGACGTTTGCTGAGAATGGACCTTAGAATAACTGCGTGGGATCTCGATAGTTCAACCTTGGCGAGTCAATTGACTCTTATAGATCGAGATCTTTTTCTACGGATTCCTTGCGTCGAGATTGAAATTTTGGTCTCGCAAAGATCATCGAGAAACTCGCCGAATCTCGGTGCTTGGATAGCGTTCAGTCACAGAATATCTTGTCTTACTGCGAGCGAAGTTCTGGCGACAAAGAACCTCGCTATGAGAACGAGAATACTAGCGAGATTCATCAATGCCGCTGACAAGTGTTATGCCTTGGGAAATTTTCATTCGTGCAGGTCGATATTGGCGGGGCTTCAATCGCCACCGATTTACAGACTCAAATCCACTTGGTCGCATCTAAGAACACATCATTCTATAAGATACGAGACCATGGAGAGACTTTGCAAAATATTTAATAATACGAAAGCAAGAACGTACAGGAGGGCCTGGAAGAGATGCGAACGAAGCCCTCCCGCGTTACCCTACGTTGGTGACATTATCGGCAGGATTCTCAGTGACGATGAAGAAAGAGCTTTCTTGAGCAAGCTCGATACTCTTGAATGGAAAAATCGTCCCTGTCGCTACACGAAAATTCAATCGCTGTATACAAAGGGCGAAGTGTCTTCCATACTCGAAAGTGCCTGCAACAGAATTGTTTCAAACAGTATTAATGGAAAGAAGATGCCCAAAGAAAATACAGAAGAAAACGCGGAAAAGGAAAAGCTGGTTGAGCGCCGAAGAACTATAGCCAGATTTTTCTTTTCAGCAGCGATGATGAAAATTGGATATCCAAAGTGTGAATCTCCTTCGACGAAGAAAGAGCTCAAGGATTGTCCTTGGACCAGCAGAGAACAGATGCTAGCTCAAAAATTTTTCTCACGCTGGCGTCGTCACGTTCTGACATCGAAGATTTTGGCTGCAAATGAAGCTAAACTTAGAGCGATGAATCCGAAGAGAAGAAAAATAATTGAAATTGGTACCTGGATGTGTGATTGTCAGAGACACGCGCAGAGCTACAATTTTCCTAGTCATTCACTCGCCTGGGAGTTCTTGCTTAAAGCGAGATACCGTGAAGATAGAGAAAACTTTTTTATAAGCTTGAAACTAGAGCCACCGTGTGGATGAGGAAGGATAATAAGCCCTTCATTTGGTGATCAATTTCACATACGAGTACGACACTGTGACAGTCTTAGAAGATTCGATCTCTACTGGTGTGACTAGTTAAGTTTGGGATATCCTGAGTTGTCTCCTCCGAATGCATACCATAATGGCATACTACGTATACGAATTTATATAAAAAGCATCTTCCAAGGTGTGGCTGTACATGTACTTTGTATATTTTATTATTCTATACAGTTTTAATAAACGTTTACCAATGTTCAAAGGTTCGTGTCCACTGAGGATTCCTCGCAGAAAATTTTATAGGTCGCAGCGGTGAAAATATTGCAGGGGATTTTATAGAAGGAATTTTGTTTACCATCATTTTATTCCGAACATAGTGTATACAATAGTTATTCTTTATCCTCATAAATTTGTTCTCTTTTGCTAAAAAAAAAGAAGACTAAATGGATCCGTAGATTTTTCGCGAATGACTAATTGGCAAACGACTTTTTCTTTGACTAGATGATAGAACTAAGTATGTACAATAAAACGCAATATTGATATAACAAAAAGATGATAAATGGATTTCACGTTGAAACAGTCTCTTATTTTCGGATACGAACCGTATGAGGTAATAATTAATTCGCGGTTCGCTTGGCGAAAAGGGCGAAGAGGTTTATTCAAAATATACAGCTTTTACGACTATTCGCTCAGCACGGAGCGTCGAAGGCCAACGAGACGTGTGATGTGCTAAGCGAATATGAATCTTTTACCTCGTGTAATTAGCGCGTTTAGAACGTTTTACCGCGTATTTATTAATGACCACTTGGCGATTAGCGCAATGTCTCAATAATGACAGTACGTGTTGCAAAAAAACAACATTGTTGTCTGCTAAATATCAATGAACAATAAATATACTTAGAAAAAAAAAAAAAAAAACAACAAAAAATGCCCATAAGAAAAATACTGGGTGAGTTGTGTGGTCACTTAGAATAAAACGCAACGAGTATATAACAACCATGTATATCTCTCTTAGTCTGATACCGGATAGGACCCAAGAGTACGCGAGCTTCGGAACAATATGTTTTAAGAGGCTAGAAAAATAATTTCAATCGTTTCACGAACTTTTACGACTCTTGTTATGTATAGCGCGATCATTATGGAGTCATCGCTATTTCGAGAGACTCTCGAGTGGCGAAAACGCCAGATACGATTCTTCTACGTGCGCCCCGCTGTACTAAAATATCTTTTTCCGTTTTTAATTTTCATAAAAAGAGCCGAAGTTGGCGGGTATAGATAGAGATAGAGAAAGAGAAAGAGTAATTTTTTGTGCACCGCACGAGATCGCTATCGAAGATCTCGAATAAAAATGCATGAGAATAAATATCGATCGAACCGACAAAGTGTAAATATCGCAATGAGTTTATGAAAGTCGACTGAACGAGAAAAATAAAACAAAATGAATCGACGGCGTCGCGTAGTAAGATATCTGACCAACCGTTTCGTTTTGTCATTTTGTTCGTTCCCGATGTTCTCGAACACCCTAAAGATTACGAACATTTTTTTCCGTTTTTTTGTTTGTTTTCGTTTTATACATAAAAATGACATTACAAGTAATTGTAAGATCACATGCCGCCGGGTTTCGGAAGATTGGTGTCGTACGCTCTTATCACGTCCGTCTGGGTCACCGAGCCGCCCTCCTCTTGCGAGAACGCGAAGCCATCTGTCAGCGTGCCAAATATAAAATTCAAACGATTATTACAGGCCATTATTCGTTCTGATCTGTCGTAGATTTAAAAAAGAATTCGTGCACGAAAAATATGAAATTTCATATGTATTCTAACGTTGAGAAGGCTTTCAACGTGCCAAAAGTCTGAGCTATTATACGTTCGTATCATTTCGATAAATCAGCGTATTTACATAGGTCGTGGAGCGACAGAAAAGCAATGTGTATGTGCTTGCTAGTGTAGATTTTTTGTTTTTCAAAATAAAATTCTAATGAATTATTCTAAATAAAGTGTTTTACTTTCCTTCCTCTCTGGCCCGATTATGAGTTTCATTCTATTTAGGTACATTATTCACAACGATCATTCATCGTGATCCGCGAGTTACGAATCAATTGGATTAGACGGTAAAAACACTGGAATGCGTTTTTTGCTCTCAATTATCACGGCATATAATAACAACTTACGTGATAGCTCCACCTCGACATTGACTCTCGTTGCAGCGTTTGATCTTCTGGTGAAAACACTTTTAACGTTTTTGAGTAGCCTCGCTGTCTCCGTCAATCTGCAAGCCGTGCATTGGGTTTTGTTCGTTAAGAGAAATTGGTGCTCGAAAGGCCCTTTTGGACTAAACCCAAAGAATCATTTATCTTTTTTTATGTTTTGTAGCGCACTGGTCGGGAAAACCAATTTGGCTCGTACTGTCGAGGATTAAGAGTTTATCGTAAATTCACGCTTTGATAAAAAAAAAACAATACCGTTCGTTTCGCGTGTGCAATAAAATCTCGTAATTACGTTGTACTTTCGTTACCTGCCCCACTCGTACCGAGAACCTTTTCATCGATTCGATATACAATTACTCGTCCGGCCGACTGAGATAATAATGTATCAGGCTCAAGCGATTTAACGCCGGAATAGCTTTTCCGATACTAAAGTCGCATGCTTCCATACGGCTTATAAAAAAATTATCAGTTTCACTCAGTCTTTGGGGAATGACGTCAACTAATATGTTTCCTTCTTGTAATTGCCGATGTGAGCTAAATTTAGCTGTATGATAAGCGTAAAAACGGTGTTTTTGGTGTGGTGTAAGTTCTAGGATATGCGTAGCAAAAACAAAACACAAACTCATCAACCGTGCCAAACATTGATACTGGAATGTCCGAATGGACTACTAAATGAGCAAGGACAATATTGTCTACGATACTGAATGACAAAATCACTGCTACGTTTACAAACTACTGGGGGTACTTACACCTCGCGATTTCTGCGATGGCATGCACAGGCCTGCATGGATTACCACGATTAAAACATACCAAAGAAAAAAAATCAAACATATCGGATTAAGAACGTACAGATGTAGTCTGGCCTGTAAACACACTCACACACAAGGGAAAAGTGCCTTCGAACTCATCAATGGTTTCCTTATAATTACTAGTGATCAAAATAATCACCGTTACTTGTGAATTTTCATTAGTAAACACCTCTACATATAGGCTACGAAAATAAAATTGTGCAAGTTTTTAGATTTTTACAGTAAATTGAAATCGCGATGAAAATAAATGACTACGCTACAAGGTTTTCAGGTCCCTACAGTTACGAATGTCAAAAATATAACAAATGTAGCGATAAGATAAAGATGAGGCGAGAGAAAACGGAAAAAAATCACAAGGAAAAGAAACACTAAGAGAATAATTATTCCAAAAAAAAAAGAAATAAAGTACAATATTTGACAAAACTTAACGCTATGAAAATATCTACATTATCACCTGATGTAAAATATATCACATTTAGTATAAGTACGTGATAATTGGAATTAACGAATTATGCAAATTACGAATGATAATCAGGTATCGACGATACATTTGGCACAAACCGCTCGAAATTCGAAACTTACGCGATTACAGATAAAAGATGAATTTCATTATCACAGGATGGGACGGAGGGAATTAACTTGGAATGGACGGTTTATGTTCATGCGGATGTCATGCACCTTTGGAACGTGTTCCATGCGGGATATCGAGTGAGGTTGAATACTACTTCCATTTTTTGCAACGATACAAAACGAGAGGGGACTAGGGGGTGAGGAAGATTTCATGCAGTAGAACCGCGGCCTGGCTGGTGCGTATACCACGAACCACGTGCTAGCAACGTGAAAGGGTAAAATCGCATCCTCAAACTTCGTCTTCGTCTCGGACGTATCGCTTCCCAACAACGCATTAAACATCGTTTCGTCATAATCGGTCTCGATCTCCTGCTGTATGATTTTTCGTCATGATATATCGATAACCGATCAATTCTATACGCTCGGCGCGATTCCCGGGATATTAAATTTAAGGCGTGAACTATTCATCGAAAAAAAGCGCGACGAGATACGAATCGATATCGTAAAATTCTCGAAGCTGTCATTCAGGTATGGGCAAATTCATGTCGGTTTTTTTTCAGAAAAGGAAACAGTCCGTTGTTGATCGTTAATACTGGTCAATTAACGGGGAAAAAGACTAAACGCGATTGTTACGGACAAAATTCAGCAACGTTAGGATAGCAAGGGGGACTTACGAGCTCCTGTAATCTTGGTTGGTGAATAAATCTCCAGGATCTGATTTTCTTATTTCTTGCTCTCTCGCTGCTTCCGTCAATGGCTTCCACATCGTATTTTGCACTCTGCCGTATTATGCAAACCATAAATTTATATTACGTTTCCATTGGTATTGTACACTATCTTTCCTTCCTTTTATGCATTTACTTACGCTTTGGTCGTGACGTCGAGAAGAAGAACGGCTGAAGGTATGAGTATAAGGCCGAGCCAGAAGACCGGAGATGAGAAGAGCATTCTGTCATTGCCGAGCATCACAGCTCCGACGTTCAAGGCGGGCCAGAAATTACTGTACAAATGATAAATGATAGATATGAATTATCTCGAATATAATATGAGCGTGATCCGAATTGAGAAACTCACCTGTATATAATTATAAATAAAAACCATAGTATAATCGACCCCCAGGTAGCTAAGTGAGTGACCCACGTCCAAGAATTTGTTATCAGTCCCGCCTTGCCGCAAACTGTCACTACGACGTACTGGTGGAAACGATATTTGCATTAATTATCAAATTATCTACAGAGACATAATAATTTTTGTTAAATACACTTTTCGTGTGATATGCGATGCTGGGACTTACGGTATAGACGAAATTTCCTAAAACGATATAACCACCGTCGCGTCCGTTGCTCCATACGACATCATGCTGGAGAGCAAGAAGAGATAGCCAGTACAGCAGTGAAGAATGTACCAGGGCGTTTATTATCCAAACCCAAAACACCTGAAAACGTATCATCATAATTATAATTGAAAAAAAAAAATTAAAATCCGATAATCGCAATGTTCGACGAACCTTAATGTTAAACGTGGATTCGGTTGTGTTCTTGGCAGCGTATAGTCTCGGGTGAGCGAGATGAGTTTCGGCTGAACAAACTTTGTCAAAGAGGCCCATCGCTAACGGGGGTGCCGCGGTAAATACCTTGAGAAACATTGATTTTTTATTAATATTTTCATAATAAACCCATAACGAATTCGTAAGGCTTGTTTCGTCATAGAATTTCGTTACTCACCACGTTGTACAAACCGATGGACCATCTCTCAAACAGGATTTGTCCGGACCAGCCGGAATATATAGCGAACCACAGCTCGATCACGTAAAGGCAAATATTTTTGTAGAAAGAATATAAAATTAATTTGCACATTCTACTGTAATTCCATGACCCATGGACGAACAGTAATCGCTTGAGAAACCTAAATTGGGCTATCGAGTAGTCCGAAGCACAGGCCGCTTGAAGACCCTCAACACCGGATATACCTGAGATCGATAAATTTCATCCAATCAGCAATAATATTGTCTTAAGAATTATTTAATTAGCGTGTAAAAAATGAAAACACACCGACACCGATGTGAGCCTTCTGAATCATCGCTACATCGTTGGCGCCATCGCCGATAGCGAGCGTCACTGCCTTCGTGTTACTCGTTACTAAATCTACTACCTGGAAAATACAACAACAAAAAATGTTGTAATTTTCATTTCCACGCTACAGGAAATAACAAAAAGATCGTAACGGCAAGATAAAGGAAATCGTTACCTCGGCTTTTTGCATTGGCGAGACTCGACAGCATATTACCACCTTGCAGGAGGTACACAAGTCGAGAAAATCCCGCCTTACGTCGCACGAGAGCGCATATTTTAAAGTATTTCCATCTATAACTAAACCCACATCGTTCTGACAACGCAAATCTTGACCAAAATCTACACAGTGTTGGTTAATTACGTCTCTTGTTTTCTGCGAAGAAATATAAATAAATAAAATATATATAAAGATTAAGTTTGCCAAGTATGAAATAATTGATATATTTGTTTTAATAAAACTCACATCTAAAGAACTTTCATTAACTATTATCAGAGGCATCGCCTGAGTGATTAATCGACAAGAGTAGCCGATATTTATCGCAGTCTCTTGTTTGTCGCCCGTCAGTACCCAAACGTTAATGTCCGCTTCAATAAGGGCTTGTAACGTTTCAGGAACCTTTTGGGAAATAAAAAAAAACACACACATTTTTAAATACGATCAACTACGATCTAATTCGATGAAACTAACCTGATCTTGCAAATGGTCCTCGATCGCCGTGGCTCCGAGCAGCGTTAAATTTATCTCGATCAAATTCGCAGCCTCCTCGAGTTGTGCTTCGCGATTTACGAGATTAATCTCAGCTTTGTGATGAAGTTCGCGCCACCATTGATACCGACTTTCCGGTATATCGGCATAGGCAAAGCACAATGTTCTGAGGCCCTCCGTGGCGAAAGCTTCGAGATGATCGAGGGTGCTTTGACGAAAATCATCGAAACCCTCCTGATCAGGCTCGACGCTCTCTGGGGATTGTGGAGCGAGTCTCTCATAAATGACCGAATCGGCCCCTTTACAAAAGAGTTTTATTTGTCCCTCGGGCGTTCGCACGAGAACGGACATTCTTTTTCTTGCCGAGGTGAACTCTATAACGTTCAGTACGTCATAACGCAGACGCTCGCCAAGTGCAAGAATCTCGACATATGCGGGAGTTCTTGTATCAAATACGTAGCCGTATTTGCTTGCACCGTCCACCAGAGCTCTTTCATCTGTGCATTAATGCGAATAATTCGTTAGCCGGCAAATAAAGTAATAATTTTGTTTCTTTTTAAAATTCAACATACCGGGAGATGCTGCGTGATAAATAATTTCGTCCTCCTGTCTTTCGGGTATCACAGTATGACAAACAGACAGCATTACCATAAATTCGTGCAATATTCCTGCCGACATAGATTTTTTCCTATCGTCGAGGCTCGAGTGATCATTTCTCGTTCTCCCTTCCAATATATCCGAGACCAATTCACTCTTTGGTCTTCTAGAGCTTCCTCCAGCCTCGGATAATGTCGGCGAACTGGAAGTATCAGGTTTTCTTTGAAAACGCGTAAATCTGCTGCCAAGCTACGCGAATCGGCAAATAATAATAATCGAACTTCATAACGAAATTATCCCGTCGCTACTTACTCGTACAGCTTTCCTGCGATGGAGCATCTTTTGAACTCCATCACGTTCTTCGTCAGCGTGCCAGTTTTGTCGGTAAATACGTAATTGACCATTCCAAGTTCCTCGTTTAAATTGCTCGTTCTCGCCATCGCGGGTGTATCGCTCTCTGGGTGATACATCTCGATATCCATATTAATAAAAGTAGCTTGTACAAATCTCACGACTTCGAGAGTAACTTGCAACGATATGGGTATAAGATTGTTGAAGAGAATTATAAACGTAAGGAGATTGAAGGCAAAGTTTTTCGTCATAGCCTCTGCAAGAAAATACCACGAAATATTAATTAAATCCAGGAAAAAGAAAATCTGCGGAGAAGGGTAAAAAAAATCATTAATAAACGAACCGTGCAATCCTAAGTACCAAAGACCGCCTTGATTCGCGTTCATCCACAACACGTTGAATATCGCCGATATGAGACAGAGCAAAAGTAAAATAAAGAATAGCATGAGAACTTGGGTATTGGTCATACGATCGAGAGTCGAGCGTTTTAGTGGAGCTGTGGCTGTGTTGTTTTGCATGAGCTTCGTATCGTGACCGGTATAGATAACTACGCCGAACGCCCATCTCGTATTTCTCAACATCGCACCACGAAGCAACAGTTGATCGGGACCAAGTGCAACGCTCCTAAAAATCGGAATAAATATTTTTGTATACAAATAAAAGAAATGATTTAATGACGAAAAAGAACTAACTGTTTGTTGGATTCCCTCAGAACTCCGTTGAACTCGTACAGGTGTCTGTTCGGTGGTTCGCACTGTATGTTCGCTTTGAAATTCATCATTTCCACGGTGTCCAAGAGCGCTGCGGTTTCAGGATGGGCTTGTCTGATTTTCAGATTCGTTTCACCATCGAGATTCGCAGTTTCGATGAAGGACATACCTTGAGGCTCGGACGAAGATAAGAGTATGAGATCGGCAGGGAAGAAATTGTTATTGTGCACCTAGAGACAAATAATCAGACAAATACAAAAATAATTGATTATCTAATCGAAATTCTAGCTTTTCAACATTGTTGTTATTACCTTGACGACATCTCCAACCGCAATAGCACGCCACTGCATCCATTGCCATTTTCCGTCTCTCAGTACTTCGACCTCTCTCATATTAATCTCGTCGTCCGCTCTGTGCCTTTTCTGAACAGTAATTAGGAGGAACGTAAGAGACAATTCCGTTGATCGAAATTTTCAATGAATTACCCGATCGAATTAGTGACAAAGTACCCACAATGTCTTCGACAATTTCTTTGAGGGCTGATACGCTGAGGATGAAAATGAGCGGCACTAGAGTAGTGTATCGTCCGGTGGGCGAAACATCAGGGATTTGCTGTAACAAGGAAACATTTGTGATTTTTCCATTCTCTTTTTATTGCTGTCTATTCTCATTCGTCGTACCTGCATGAGTGCTATGAAGAGGAAGAAACAATTGCTGTAACGCCGAAACTGCTCGAAGAGGAACGATGGTATGAATGACAAAAGTGAGTATTTCGCCGTCGTTATGTGATTGTTCCTGTACTTGGCAGGCTGATGAGGTGCATTTACGAAAACTATTCTCTCCTCGTGTTCCTCTTGTTGATGCGTAGGAGGGCGATCATCACCCGGCGGATCTCCATTTTCCGCCCTGGTTGCTGCGACTGAAAGGACAAAATCACAAAAGCTTTCACTCGACGTTCGAGAAAAATGGGAAGACTCTTATTTTTCCTAAACGACTGCAAGAAAAATAAAAATTACTGATGATTTTTCGATCCGCGCTATTTTCTCGAAATCTTGTTATTTTCTTCGACATGCAAAATTCCCAAATACGACGAGTGTCCGGAAATTAGATAAAAGTGTCGTTCATTATTTTCCTATAATTAATTCAAGAAACATTCGCCATCGTCTACCTGAAGAACGAGACACAATTAACCACGCCGCAGAAATAAAAGTAAGAACGATGAAACGATGATTGACGTGGAAGTTGCAGACCGAAGACTTACTTGTCAATGACCTGTGAGTCTGATATATACGATGTTGAGAATTACAGGAACTAGATCGATTAGTGAAACAACCTTCGCTGTTTCGAACGAACCAATGCCACATTTATAAATTATCAGAATGCCTCAAAGCTATAAATATAAAACAATTCGTTCAGCAATAATCTAAAATTCTATATTGAAACCAACAACATCGATAAACATTTATATCAGACTTGAAATTAAATTTTCGTTACATTCGCGAGATTAAAATTCAAGTCACCGCTCCACAAGTGTCGTCATCCAACTGCCATTACGAAACATTTTTATCTCCTCTGAAGTGGATAGCACGCGAGTGACTGAAAACAATTGCTCGTTGTGTAATTAAATTTGTCGCTACAGTCGCGAACAGCAGATATTCCCGTCCAATCTCTAAATTCCTCACAAACGCTAATTTTTTTTTAAACTTCATAAAAAGAAAAATTAAACTCCAAAATATATTTATGTCGTAAAAATTGTGGACACAATTTTTATTTCCACCGGTTTAATCAATTTAGACGTTGCTCATCACCGTCTACAAATAAATACAAACCGTTATTCAACGAAACGCTCTTCATCTCGACGAATTTTTCTCACCCTTCGCACGTTCAAGAATTAAAAAAATAAATAACCTACGATACTTGTAAAAGTAACGCGAACAGCTCGCTGACAATACGAGTCAGTGGGCGTTTTTCACATAACCTTCGCATTCAGCTCTGCTATCATCGATTCAGCGACATTTGCAAGCGATTGATGTTATATCCGAGGGCAACTTACTATTATGCGAGTGGAGATAAAGGTGGAAGCGCGATCGGAACTCGTTCAGCCATTGGACGACCTTCGACCCCCGGAAATCCATGTTCTGTCTTTCTCTCGCACTCGCGAGAATCGTACAATTTAGTTTATGTTTATTTCTATTTTTTACACAACACAAAAACTGCTCAACGTCTCATTTCTTTAACGAAGAAACGAGTCTACTACTACGTCTCGCCTAAAAAATTTGTTTCCCTACTGTTTCTCACGTTTATCGCATTATTCGTGACTGTTCGACTCGAAAGTTGCGACACTCGCGATAATTCGGCTATCGCCTTATTATATTTTCTCTACTTTCTTCACTAATTCGTTAAGAACGAGATAGCACAGTGGGGTCATTGAACGGACTTGGCGCATCGACGTTGCATTTCCCATTTGCGTCGAAGTGACGGACGAGTGAAGAAAAACAAAATGTCAGCCGATCGACGATGATGTTATTTTTCTCGAATCAGCGGTTTGTCGTAGAACGTCGTATCGCGGAAGACGGAGAAATTTGGAGATGTCGCGAGTGGAGAAAAGAGCGTCCCGGCGAGCGTATGACTCGGACGACTCTTGCGGCGAATCCGCGACGCTCGGTCGATCGATTCAAGGTCAGATTTGTAATGTATGTACACGCCTACGCATTAATTCATACGTAGCGACGATCTTGGAACGAAGATTATTTATTCGAGTCGATCGTAAATTAGTCACGACGATTCTTCAATTACAATATTTTGACACCGAGATTTAAGCCGTATCGTAGTTTTAAACTAAATGTAGATTGACACGTGACACCACGTATTATAAAACAATCACTATACGTTGGCTATGACTAGCCGGCGTCGACAAAAATAAAGTTCTATCACGATTACAGTAGAGTTTCGACGATGTTGGCATCGCTAAATTGTCACTTCCGGTTCGCGTATATATCGTTTCCTTTTTTATTATCACTTAACTTTCACTCGGCTCGTCGCTCATTCGGAGATACGATCCCCGTAAGGATCGAAAAAGTCAATGCTCGATCGAATTTATCTCGTGTACGATTAGAATTTTGGTAAAGCTTCTCGTAACGCACGTCCTAGGCGGTTACATGCATCACGGTTCTCGATTTGGGAACTCGGGGTAGTGTCTCGCATCGCCACACCCCGCCGCAGGACATGACGTATACAGTCGTCGAACGCGTGCGCGCACGTGCGTGCCAAAAATTTACACGGACGAATGCCGCGGCTGCTCGTAGTGGCGTAAGGAACGGTCAAGAAACGCGTCGTAAAACGCGGAACAGAAACAGTCGATTGTTGGTCTTCGATGACGAGAGACAACGACGTATGACTGGCCAAACAGTCGTCCCTCTCGTAGTTGATAGACCGGAGGGGATCCCAGGCGCGCACGCACGGACATAGGTGCACGTGTGGATGTAATTTTAACTCTCATGAGCCTCGCTGCTCGTCTTCCGTAGGTAGAGCACATCGAGCCCACACAACGCAACCTCTTTTGTGTGATGTTCAACGGTGTGCCAACGAGCCGTTACGTGAACTACCAGTAATCTATGTACGAGATGGTGTAGAGCCAACCACACGTACGTGTATCTTTATATCCGTGTGTAAGAGACTGCGAGAAAGAGGGGTAAACAGACTGTCGACCAGTAGTGCTCAAAACAGAATCTTATCGATGCGGTTAACTTTGTTTGCCGAGTAATAATTCAACACCGGCGCATCCTACCGTCGACATTGTATCTTTCGAGTAAACCTTGAAAAAACGCGCATTTTTTTTCTCGTTTCAATCTCATACCGAAAGAATTGATTCGTTCATATTTTTCTCGAGGGACGATAGAAAGTGGAATTAAATTGTCTTGTATAATCATTTTTCCAGCATTGGAAAAAGATCCTACCGTTATCGAGAATGAAATTTTGCGTGAAACGAAAATATAGTCGAGAATAAAATGGTCGTCTATGTATGTGTATGTAGTAGTACCACTGTTATTTCCTGGCGCTGGCGTCGTTTCGCATGCGTGACAGGGAGATGGCGCGAACGACGTTTTCCACGTGCGCGGTTCAACGAGAGATATTGTACAAAAGTGTGAAAAAGCGGAAACCCCGGGACGTGAGTTTGTGTCTGTAAGCGAAACTATTGCGCTTGCGCTTTAAAATTTTCGTTCCCCTCCTCGGGCAACAAGTTGACCGTCAGTCTTCGGACCTCGCTAATGTTGGGCTCGCCGTATGTACACGATTCTCATAGTGATTCTACGACGCTATTGAAATCTACGATTCGATAACGGATCGTCGATAAGAGATGAAATAACAAGGCTCACGTGGCACGCGTAAATACGTGCATGTGTATACAGCTATCCCGTCGCACTCGAAAACTGTTTATATTGCGCGGTGGCGTCTCGAGTTTCTCCCACAGGCCAAGGTCATTCGTCACTACACACCGCCATAAAAGCTTTCAACTACATACAGGTGGATTCGCGATAAACAACGTTTCTCGCCAACGAAAGCATACGGACCGAGATAAAGATCGCTTTTATTTGTTTACCGATAACTTTTGCAACGTTGGCCCATTTTCTGTCTGCCGCAAAATTGTATCATTCGCGTGTAAATTTTCGACGTTATGATTATTATCCCTCGTAGACATATTTTCATCAATTTTACAGCTCGATCGATCGACAGTCACGGTCCTTTTCCCGAGGGAAAAACATAACTATAAGCTCGCGTTTTTTTTCTCAGGAAAAATAAAAAAAATAGTCTACTATCGATTATCGGCAGCGTAAAAGCATCCAGGGTCGACCGGTGGTGTGCGCGACCGATAAGATCACCGGCCGGCCAAGTGGGAAATGGCAAGCGACAATCACGCTCGCCGATGTATAAATAGCAAACGTGTAGAGCAGACAGCGGTGTTATTTGCTAATGAATTCCACGCTGACGGGTACAGTGCCGGTATGTACACCGAGTTGCCAGGATACCTCGAGTCAATACGCTAAAGATTAGCGACGGCTGATTCACTCTATAACGTAGCGATACCTTTTTCCGTAATTATTTACCTATGGGCAAAAAAAACGAAAAAAAAGAAATATCAACGTAAAAAAAACTCAGAAGTCGAGGGACCAATGGCGCTTTCAAATATCGCGGTTTAACCCCTTATTGCATGAATTATGAAGAAGATGGAATAAACATTTTTTTTTAGCCGGAAACCTCTTTCATTTCTCTCCCTTGTCGCATACAAACTTTAACAGCCATGCTAAATTTTCTAATTTTTCTTCAGTATGTTACGAATTTTTTATTTCAAAACAATCTTTGTATCCTAATTGCCACATTTCTTCGTACAACGGAACGTTTTTTTGTGGTCGCTAAGGAAAACGAGTGAAAATAAAATCATTTAACAAACTGGAAAAAAAGAAAAAAATTTAGCTGGCATATTTGACTTCGTGTACTTGGTAAAGGTTTAGCCCTAGTCCCATGTCGTAGTTTTCAGCACATGTAAACCCTGAACATTGCGTCCGTCGCTTATTTGACTATGTTATTCCGTAAGGAAAAATCTGGAAAAAAATCCTAGAGTTCTCTAAAACTCCTAATTATGCGATAAAATTGTTGTCAGCCCTGAAAATTCCTTTTTCAATAAACATCTTTATAAAAATTCTGAGGTATGTAGGCTGTTTACAGTAAAATGTTTGTTTTGGCATGGACACGAATGATCCATGTTCAGGGTTCTAGGGTTAAAATAATAAATTGTACGAATAAGAGAGTCGTAACTCACCTTCGTTCTCCGAATTCGATTCGCCCGTTTCCTGAAGCTCGATGTGTTCTCTCGTTCTTCTTCGCGTGCCTGGTCGCGGTCCTATCGTAATACCGATGTTATCAACATTATCGATATTGCCGAGATCGATCGGGCTACCGACTATGTAAGGTCCGGTTTCCGGTCCACCCTCGGTAGTCCCATTCGAGGCGGTGTTATGAGGGGTTTGATTTGGCAGTGGGGTACCGTCCATGTGAGGTATCGAGGATAGATCCGGGGGTGTGTAAGGCCTCGTTGTACCCGGACTCGGAATTCGGGCAACCGGGGGGTTGCCCCGCAACGACGGCTGCATTGCCTGGGCCGGGACCTGTGAAATAAGAGAACAAGAATTTCACAATAATTATTCCAATGATCCAATTAATTATTCAAACTCCTTTTAAAATTCGTCAAGTATTTGAATATTTTATTTCTCGACGAATTAATTGATCGATTAATCGAAATATGAATTAAACGAGAGACCGAAAGTATCAATTTTTAATAATTGTTCTCTTTATCTAAAATCAGGCGAATCTTATTAATGGTCAAGGTTTCATCCAATTAAACGATATTAACGTAGCACCGTCGTCAAACGTTCCCTAGATATTCTTCGAATGTTGCACATTAGCGTACATTAGCGGACATTACCGGGCACGAAACGAGTTTACAAACGAAGATAGGCGCGTTCGCGTGGTTGTTCGAGATAGTAATTCTCGTAGGTACTTGGCGTGTCCGGAGAATATGCGAGAGTAATCCCGGGGGTCGTATACGTGACGCTCGGGTTAACGTAGGAGTTGTTGATGAGGTGTTTGTCGTCCTCATTAGCCTCGTTACCACCAGCCCAAATTCTCAAAATTCGAGTCACGCGATTCATTCGAGACGATATACACGTAATCCTTTCCCGTTAAATTTCTCTGTTAAACGTACGAGCACGATTGAACTTTAATGGATGGATTTTTCGACGAATCGTAAACACTGTCTGGCTGGACTATTTTATCCGACCTTATCTCGTGGGGAGATAAAAAGAGAGAGAACGAGAACGAGAGGTGGCGAGAAATCATGTGCATTGATAAGAACGTCTTACGTTCGGTCTGTTATCTACACAGCTGCTCGACCGTGCTGTGTATATTCTTTAAGACGAGAAAAATTTTGTAGGTCGTAGTTAAAATTAAACATTCGATGCGACGTTTCTATATTCGCTCGTGTAATCATTAATTGTCGTGACGAATCAGCTACAAGATTTTATCCACGAGATTACGAATTAATTATCGATAAATCAAGAATTGTATACACGATTTTTTCAAAAAAATCAACAATTTTGATATTAACGTAATTTTTTAAGTAACTCGTCTTTGGAGATAAAAATGAAAAATAAATTAATTGAAAACGAAGAATGTGTGTGTTTTTTCTTGCAATTGTCGTAACTCACTACGGTCAGACGAATGATCCGAGGCAATTTCCCGGCTCCCGTGTCGAAGCCACTCGGAGCCGTAATGAAAATACTCGTTTCACTTCGTAATCGCGAAAAGTATCAAATAAACGTTCCGTCACTCGATAATAATACCGATCACAATGATTCATAGTAGTATACCCGTCCTCGAAGAATCGCCAAAATCGATAAGATAAATAATCAACCGTTGACTAATTATTTATATATAAAAATTTGGTTTTAACGTAAACACGTATAAAGCTTATCGCTAATTTTCCACGTCACAACGATTGTTCAATCGTAAAGCGTAAATATAATTTTTTGCACAAAAGCACGAAACAATAACACGATGAAAATTCACAATAAAAACAATTTATCGTTCCGTCGTTTACGACGCACTCACAAAAGTATTGTACATAATGATCGTGCGTGTAATTTAAAATATGGATATGCAACACGGAGAGTATACGGAATTGCGTCTAAGCTGTTGGAGTACCGCGTCGTCGAATGAGACTGCCACCTCCGTTATTTCATGTGTTACGCTACGATTTCTCACTCGCATGTTTTATCTATAACATATATGTATCTATAGATAGAGAGATAGAGATAGATGGACATACGCGGGGTTTATAGAATTGTCACGAGTACACGAGTTAACAACTCGATCGCAAAAATCGATAATAATCTACAAAATTCTCATGAAATATCGTTTATCGACATACCGTGACCTACGTCGTATTTTCACTCGATAAAACCTTATCAATCTTCTCGGAACGATCGAAAATTTACCATTACTCACCAAAAGTGACGATTTAATAAATCGTATAATTAAATAAACGAATAAATTATAATTGACATTGTTTCGATAAGCGAGGAATGAAATAATTTCATTGGAGCGTGTCGAAGCGATCGATTGGAAAGAAAAAAAACGTTGGAATTTTACATCGAGTGCATTTGAACAAAAGAAATAAAAAGGAATAAACGTACGATACCATTGCGACGCGTGTACCGCATGAGGTTGGAGTTTTTCCCGTCGAAACGAGGATAAGATTGACATTACGCGTTTTCGGTCATCGGTTACGGGAACACTTATTTTTTTTGTTTTGTAACGAGGCGAAAAAAACTGGGTAATAGAGGATAGAAGGGTGTGACAGACACGTCCGAGGGTTCCGAGCGAAATGCACGTGTCTCCGATAGAACTTCGATTGCCAAAAGCCTCGTCGGACGTTTGACAACTGGTTGCGTATGTACATATGTATATATCTGTGTATTAATATATATATAATGTGTGTATATATATAAATGACTCCCCTAAGCAAGGACGAGAGTTCCTCGTTCCCGGCTTGCTCTCTACTGTTCACTAGCTTCGACCGATCTCCACTTTTTCCCTCGTGTCCTTCTCGCTTTTTTTTTCGCTATCTGTCGCTTCATCGTCGTCCCTCGTGTGTGCTTCTCGAGTTCTACTCACAACCCCCTCCCCATTCACGACCCCTACACTCACCTTCTGTCGAAGCTTTGTGTATATATTCGTGGATATCACGTCTGAGTGTACAGTGATTGGCCGTGTAAAAGAGTGAAATAAAATGTCGATAAAAAAGTAATAATAATGTTCTATTTTATAGTTTTTGTTACGTCGGAAATTGAATGAGAAAGACGTAGTAAGATTGAGGTAGAATTTAGTGGGAAATACTTAATACTTTTTTTCTTCAGATTTCTTATTTTTGCATTTGTGTTATGTTTGATTGATATTTTGTTTTTCTATTTATTTTAGAGTGACCGAACTAACGAGGAAAAGCCCGTGTATAAATATGTAACTTTATTTTACAGTTATAAATGAACGTAGTTATTTTTTGTGAAATGTTGTTTACCGTTTGCTGAAACGAGTGCAAACTGACCAATGACTGTACCCCAGGAACGAATGAATACTCGAACGACTTCTAACGGGGAATCACAGGTGAGAGACTTCCTTCCGCGCGAGTTCGCCGGGCGCACCCCTCGCTCGTCTTTTCATTTCTCGTCACCGGTGACTCTCAATCACTCTTTCTCCGACCAGGTGACGTTATCGTCGGATAGAAGAGGGTAGAAGGCCAAAAAAAAAGACCGGAAAAGGAAGAGACGAAGAGGGCAAGAACGACCGAAAAATAGTTAGGCAAGAATTAAAGAGAAAGGGTGGAGCAGCGAGAGAGACTTTTCTTGCCAAGAATTTCGCGCGCCTTATACGATTCGCGGAAACATTCGTTTCTAACCGTTATGCAAGAAAGCGATAAAGCGAAAGAATTTTCGGACTGTGACGAAAACACGTCGATAAAACCCTCCTAACGACCCCTTTACGAGATATCTTTTTTTTCTTTCCAGACAGATTTCTAAATAAAGAAAACAGTTACCTCGAACGAAACCCGATAGTCCTTTAAAACTAATCAATTTCCTAATTGTAAAAAAAGTAAGAATAAAAATAAAAATAGAAGCGCGTTAATCTCCACCCTTTTCGACACACAATGTACGTGGAATTTGTGAGCCGTGTCCTCGTTGAGTTTTTTGGCGCTCCTCTTTTTCCACACATCCGGACTGCGCCACGTACAACAGCCGGAGAATAATACATATAATAGAAATCTATAGTTATATAGGTCGTATTATATTTCCTCCGTTTGTGTATGAATTAACGTCCGTGTTTGTTAGCGTTTCTGTATGAGTATAAGTAACAAGGACGGACGATCCCCAAGCACGAACACACGCGATGTAGACCGACAATGCGTGCGGGGTGAGCATCGGGAGACGGGAAAGAATAATGACAAACATGACACGTACACCGTGCGGCGCCCGACTCTCCGGTGTATACGCTACTAACGATAGAGAGAGCCCCGCGGCGCGTTACTTAGCCGAAAGGTGTATGCGTAGGTGTGGCTCGTGTTTGCAATATGATGGTCTAGGTACATAACGAGTATTGCCCGACGAGCAACAAGACGAATATACTCACGGGTGTAACTATAATACGAGGGGGAAAAAAAGAAAATGTGGAATCGAGCTCATCGACGGACACGAAGACTTCTCTCGTGTCTCTATGCTCTGGGATTCATGGCGAAAGGATCTTTCTGTTTTCTTTTTGTTACTCGTTACACGTTGGTCAACCGTGTCGATAATTTCAATCATTTTGTTAAATGGTTTGGTCTATTTATTCATTATTATGCTACTGCGTTTCGAGAAGATAATTCAATTGTATTCTTCCTTCGTATATTTATTATTTAGGAGAAGTATTAATATTCGAATAATCATGAATAATTAACGATCGGGAAATACGTATGAATAATGAAAATGAAAATTGTCTCGATATAAAAAATAATTATATATTTAATCTTTTATTGCATGAATTATAAAGGAGATGGAATAAAACATGTTAGTGAAAAGCTCTTTTATTTATCTCCCTTACTCTTATTTCTTATTCAGTATATTGAAACATTGTTTTTTCTCAAAACCAGCGTTGAATCCTAACTGTACATTTCGTCATGTAACGGAAAGAATTTTTTGTTGTCGCAAAGTAGAGCAATTGAAAAAAAAACTTTTAACATATTGAATAAAAATGAAGAAACTTTAGAGTTTAAAGAATATGGACGATATTCAAAATAAACACAAATAATTAATAAATCTCGATGAGCAGATTTACGTCTAGGGAGTGTAAAAAGTAGTCGTTCGAAGATTTTCGAGCGAACGAATAAGCGTGAAATAAAAGTTTCTTTGGAATCGTTTCCCGACGTAGAATTAAAATGGAAGCAAGTGGAAAATGTCCGACGCACAGCTGGGTTCAATCGGGCGTAGACAGATTGTCCCTAGATGGCGATACAATGTTTGTGTGTACACGAATCGTGTACACAAACAGCGTGTTTACCAGATACATGCAACGAAGGTTCGTGGCAGAATCCAACTGACAATTTCAACGGTCGTGCAGCGAATTGCGTCGAACATGTAAATGTCGATGGGACGAATTATCAACATCGAAGAGCAATATGTTGCTCCGCTCGTCTCCGATCCAGGAGCGAAATCACATTCGCTAATTATACGTCGGACCGAACGTCAAAGTTGCTCATTGCGAGGCGGAGAATGGCGAAGTACATCGTCGCGGCTGACCTCGTTGACGCGTGGAACAAGCGCAAGGCTAAAACGTTAAGGACGTTTGTTTTTTTTGTTTCTCTACGACCTTGGGACAGGTCCTCGTAACTATACGATACAAATATCGATTTTTTATCCCATCGATCACACTTATCGATTATTTTCTTCGATAGATGAGCCGATTTAAGAAAAAACAAACGTTGTCTCGGAACGTTTCTCTTTCGTTACTGGACACGTGCTTTTTTTCACGACCTTTCGTCATTAGAGGACGAAATTAAATTCATTTATCTTGGTTGAAACGTGTAGCGAGCTACACAGAACGAACACGCGACGTGAGACCGCGTGTACCTCGACGAGGGAACTTCGCGTGTCGCACCGTGACAATTTTTTCTCGTGTATTAATAAAAGACCATTACGCTCTCACGATAATAGAAAGAAAAGAAATTGTTGGATTTGTAAAATCCGTGACAACGGCTGACGTAAATTAATTTCCTTCTTTTTTTTGGATTTATTTTTGTTTCGAGAAATAATTGTTTCCTCTAGATGAATTATGTGGTTCGGTGAATCGAGTTATGAGCTGGACAACCAAACATGTCGTTGGGTGTTGATTGAATATTTATTTCGTCATCCGGAACCGAGGATTTCGTCGAAACGAGAAATTTGTTTTTTTTTCTCGTTGATTCGTTATTGTAATATGTTTAATTACATTGTTTTATGAAATACGAAGGAAACTGGCGGCTCGACTTCGAGACGAAAACTTAGATACGAGAGAATCGAACGCGTTAATTGACTCGTAGAAGACGAGAGAGGGGCAAACTCGCGTTATTGTAACGTTGGTCCCTCCTCGCTCCGCCAATGAAGATTAACCATCGCTCGAGGACAAACGATTTCTATTCCGTGAATCGCGTTACCCCTTTACCAACTTTTTTCAATTTTGTTCCTTTTTTTATTCTCACAATTTATTTTTTTATCGAGATTGAAAAGTTCTGGAAAGTAATCGTTTTCGTATTATTTCTCTCTTTCTTTTGAACTTGTAGTCAACGAGGGGGGATTATTACATTTCAGAGAAATCTCGTTAAATTGTGCATCGTGATTATCTTTCTTTTTTTTTTTTTTTTTTTTTCTTCTAACGGAAGAAGCTGATTTATTAGAAGAGAAATGTCACGTAGCTTCGTCTTTTTATCGTTAAGAAAAAGCAGACGCCCTTTGAAATTGTAACACGTATAATCGAGGCGTAAGGTCGATTTGTTAAATGTCAAATATCTCGAGTAATCCCTCGAGCGATATTATCCTCGTTTCAACGTGGACGTTTTGAGCATACGAAAAATAAATTGTCACAATCCTCGAAACCGTTGTCATTTTTAACGCATTTACATTCGTCCCTTTGTCTATTTATTTCAAATATAAATAATCAAAAAAGTGATTTTCCTTCCACGTGAAAAAAAACTGTTTCTATTCGTCGTTCTTCGAATATGAACAATATTTTATTATCTTTTTCAATCTTCTTTTCATTTCGTCCCATTTTTTTTATTGTCGTGTTATTGTTTTAAATTCTGGCGTTACTTCATTTTTCTTTTTTTCTTTTTTTATTCAGGTTGATTTTTGTTGTTACGACATTGTCGGATCGCTATTCGGGTCAATGAGAAACCTAGTACGTATCCCTCGAATAAAAACTCAAACCCGACCCTTATCGTCAATAATCATAAATAAAAGTCACGTGGAGGATGAGGGTGTAAGGTCGCGCCCAGATTATCGCGTGACTAGGGGTAAATTCTTTTATGCTCTGGCTACACGACGCAGGTGATCTAGGCCCTCCCTCTTTCTCTTTCTCCTAAGGACTCGAATCAGACGAATACAAACAAATATTGAGAGATAGAAAGATAGAAAGAGAGAGAGAATTCCTTGATTTTTCGATGTTTCGTGATAAGAGTCACGTGAAACCGCACCCTGCCCCAGCTAGATGTTCTCGGACTCGATCGAGGATATCAAATGATATCGTGTCGTAGAAGCTCACGATGAAACAACCGAGTGAAATCTTCTCGATAAGAAATTAAACTAAATAAAGAAACAAACATCATTTCACGTAACGATATTAAACCAGTTTTTTTTCCGCGATTTCGTAATTTACACGCGAGATAAATATTTCATCGTCTTATCGAACACGCTCGAATTACAAATTTATCTAATCATAAAAAATCCACAAATAATTCTATAAATAATCGTACAAAAAAATAGAAGATATAGGAAAGGTTTGATAAAATCGATGATTCTATTTTATAAATATTGTGAAAAAATATTAGAATATCGAGAATAATTCAGTGGTATTTCGAGGTTCGAAAGGGTGTGAATAGAACATAGAGCAAAGCGGATTTCGTGGGTGACTTAATATACGAGGGAGTATCGTTAGGCCAAGGTCGAAATGAAATAATTTCGAATTCACCTTACTCGTGTACGGATCAACGTTACGGAAGGCTGTACCGGATTGACTCGATAAATAATGCAGCCATAACCCACGTTCAATTGTTACCCCTTGTATATATAGGCAAGCATAGACGTACGTTACTAGCATAGCGAAATATCAACGATATATACGATATTTCCAATCCATATATCGTCGCTAATATCGTCGAGCTCAAAGAGCAGATGTTTCGAACGAATATATTTCCCAAGGACGACGTAATAGCGTGCATGCACAGCACGTGGTGTACGAAGCTTTCGCAGTTATTTCACGCCTAATTTTGACTCCCCCGACGATTTATCGATTAATTCGTAATTGGTAAAAATTTGTCTCGCAACGTGGATAACGACTGAATTTTCATTCGTTAAACCAACGAGACGATAAGAATAATAATTATGATGATAATAATAATAACAAATTGACAGAAACATGAATAATTTTATTTTTTAAATAACGATACGTATTGTGCCAAGTATTATGATCAAGGGAAAAATATTCGATCCGAAATCGCAGCGAAGAGGGCAAGAATTAATTTTAATTGTTAATTAGATTGATAATTCTCGTACGAGAGTTACGTCCACGTGTGTTCGGCTCGATAGACGATGGGCGATAACAAGAAGCTTTGTTATAAGAGTTCGAGAATCGACGCGGTTAATCCTCGGAGATTTTTTCGGCGTGGGATAAATCGAAGGAGAAATAATATAAAAAATTGTTCATCGGTGAATTTGGGCCAACGTTTCTACGCTCGTCACACCCACGTACGATAATAGATGACTTATCATCTCGATTACTTTTGCGGGGATTACGAAAAGAGAGAAGAAAGAAAAAGAAAAAGGAGGGGGAGAAAATGGGGCTCGTTACCGAGACTCCGGGGAGAGAAACTTGCCCTAGTCTTTTCTCGACAATTAACTCACCCCGATTCCCGTAATCTCTCGCGAATTCATTTCATAAGATTTTACAAGAAATTTGAAAGTCTCGTCGCGTCTAAAGTCATCCGCAACAATTTTCGTAATCTTTTTTTTTCTGTTTCACCCGAACGAAGAAGATTTCGTTACTCGTCCCGTTTCTTAATTCTCCTTAATTAATTATTTTCCCGAGATCCAAAGAGATCAATTGTACTTTTTTTTTCAAGCCAAGATTTTTGTTTATTATTCATCAAAATATTGATTACTTAATGATTAAAATGAGTGAACTTTCAATCGATATTTTCGAGCAATTTTCATTACCGTGAAAATTTTTAATCATCGTAAAAACAACAGATTATTTCACTTCGGCGAAATTTCGCTGTTGTTGTTTTTGTAATATTTACTTCGCGAACTCGGGTAGAACGAAAAAGCGAGAATTAAGCGCGGGTTTCTCGGTAAAATAGACGAATAAAATGGAAAGATAATGGTGTTGCGTGCGAGCTTTCACGACAGAGCTTAAATCCTGATGTATATATGTTTATCTCGGAGCTAAATTTGTATTGTCCCGGACAGGCGCGGGTGGTTTTCGGCACGAGCCTGGTGCCTAAAATCAACGAGTAAATATATATATACGTAAGTTATGCGTAAACGTTAAAGCAACGATCGAAATGAAATCATCAACGATCTTAACGCGCGTGGGCGACGAGTTCGGTAACATATTAAGGAGGTTCGGTGATGACCATGCTAGTAAACTTAAAGTCTATTTTGCGCCGCAATACCGAGACTTTTTATGTACGTGTATATTTCCGATTTTTCGAGAAATATTTTTTAAGTATTGAATTTCGAGTTTCCTATTATTTTTATAATATGGAAAAAAACGTAATAATCTACTACTCGACTTCAGTAATACGTCATATCGTCGAAGTTTGACATGGTCGTAATTTTGATTGGTGTCATTTGGCCCGCGCGCCCGGCGAATACCTCGATTTTTCTAGAATTTATTCCTGAATTAATTGCTTATTATTTCGGTGAGCTTTCCAATTCAAGGTGCCCTATTGATCACAAAATATCAACGAATGCAACCATCAGTTTTTTTTACGTGTGTTTTGGGTCCAAGTGCTATAAAAAAATCGATATATGCGAGGATCGGCACATTTTGTCGTCTACATGTGTTAATTACACTGACTTTAATAATTAATATCTCGGAAACTGTGCGGTAAATCTCGTGGAAACTCCGCTTATGCATGGGCGAAGGGTTTGACAACGCTATACAAAAAAATTAGACTTTTATCTTGGAGTCGCTCCAATGACCGAACCTCCTTAAGCCGAGGATCGAGTTTAACAGTCGTCGAGAAAAAATACGAATTCTCACCACATGTATCAACATATTGTTCGATCGAGGTCACCGATGATCCCTGAGCAAATATTTTTCTTTATCCTCTCCCATCCAATCAACGATTTTACCACACGACCGTGAAACAAATGGCTATTTGTCCAATCGTGGTTTTAAACAAATTTCCCTCGGACTGAAATTTCCCATAGGACAAACATTGAGATAACTAAATTTTCCTGATAACGACAAATATTTCAATTATTCACGTATCGTGTGAATATTTTAATCTCGAAGCGATGGTATAAATTGTGATCAATAAAATTGAACGAAAATCAGTGGAACAAACACGCGGTACGTTGTGTACATTGAGCGTGTAGAAAAGTTTTTCTGGACCGGGTCGAGTTTCTCGTGTTTCTATTCGTCGACAAATGGTATCTAGTTGAAAGTAGTACGAGCCGACCGTAGTACAGGTACGAGTTGTGTCTGCGTGACGTCCGAAACGACTATCCTTATACATATATTTAATATATAGGGCTATATAGGTGTTTACTACTCTCTCAATACTTGGATCAACTACGAGGCGTGTGCATAACGCACGAGTACAGGAATTATATTATATATACATGTGTTATAGACGTTTCTATGTACATAACGATTTCTTTACTCTTTCATGGAACAATTGCAATTGAGTCGATCGCGCGTTCTATATTTAGTAGCGTAGGGAAGGTAGGGAGAAAAAAAGAAGAAAAAAAAAAGAAAAAAAAAGAAAAAAGTGTCTGTATAGATCGGTATAGGGTATAGATCGGCTCTAGATAGGCCGATATACGACGTATATGCAACTAAGGTCGTTGGGTTAGTTACAGACGAGTCGGAAGCGTGCGCCATCTATTATGCAACTCACGACCGAGTTAACTATCAGCCGGGCTACGCATCATCGAAAATAAAGAATAACAATAAGAGTAATGGTGCGAGAACGATACAATGTGGGCTGCGCGTCGCTTCCGGCTGTCGCAGCACGTGGCGACGATCTAAACAATGTGGGTTTTTTTTTCTTCTTCTTCTTTTTTAATGGATTCTAACTTTACGCTCGAGTATTTTGGCTAAATGGCGAAAATTATTGTCAGAGTTTCACTCGTCGAACGATACGAGGGAATTGATGACGCGCGACGCGACCAGAATCGAATGGCAATTCGGAGAAAAGTGCTTCGTACGTTGTACAAAAAAGAACGGACTTGGTATGTGGGACTTTTGAAATATTCTTGAAATGGTAGTGCGACGTGTATTTATTTCGCTCGGAGAGCGAAATTTATACGGGTTCTTTTATTATACCGTCGTTCGTCGCGAAAAAAAAACACTTTGGTTCGCGTACGACAATAGAATGAGGTATGAAAGATATATTTAAAAAGGTGTTCGATATTTACCACGTTCGTCTGTGAAAATTGTGATTAAAGAAAAAAAAGTTATCGAGAGACGTTTTCGCGCACAGAAAGTGTATAAAAATTGCGTATTTGAGGATTTGAAAAAAAATTCAGACAGTGAGAATATCAGCTGTGTGACATTCCACGCGACACCAAAGCGAAAACAAAGAACTCGCGGGATCTCTTCGCGATCGTTTTTCTCATCCCGGTTAACGAGCGAGCGATCGATTCGAATACAAATTGAAAAAATTGAAACGCGAAAAAAGTGATGGAATTGAGAAAAATGTTGTATGTGGATATTGCAGCATCCCGATGCGTCGCGAAATGCATCTAGCGTACGACTCGCGTCAACCCGAACTGTACTGTCGCACGAAATCGAATAACATAACCTCCAAACGGGGAGAGAGGCAAAAAGACGCGTTTTTGGTTTCAAAGTTATGTCATGCTGGATGGACAAGACGTTTCGTTTTTTCATCAACTTACCGATTCTGAGTCGGGGAAATGTGATCTCTACACTGTCGCAGACATGTCGCGAGCACTTCAGCATCTCACGGCGTCGTGTGACGATGGCAGGGCGCGGCGAATAACGCGATCGGGCGTGCGGCAGCCCGGGTGCAAACTGGCCGTATTCGACGAGCGCATACACAACTCCCCGTGTACTACCCGCGTTACTATATATATCGCGGACACGAATCTGTATTGTATACTACGAACGTTGGCTTACTTACTATAGCACGATGCTAGGAGGCTCGAAGGCAGGACGGAGCATGTCCGCGTTTTTGCCTGGACGGCGGCGAACGTGGGAGTATCGAGTACTATTACTACGCGCGAGACTCCTCGACGAACTCTCCGAGCTCTTCCGATATTTTGTACTTTCACTCATCCCCGCGAAATCAAGAATCTTGTTTTTCGGATCATTTGTCACTCGTATGCTATGTTTCTCGACCTTTCGCTCTTTCGCGATTCGAGTTTCATGTTGCAAGAAAAAGAACAATATACCGTACGAGACAATCGAATCGCGAAAAACACGAGTATCGTATGTAACAAGTTTGAAGGATAACGAGTGTACGTATCAGGTGCATCATGGCCGAGAGCCGAGAAGAGATTTTAATGCATCATTATCCCTACTCCGACCTACGCGCCATTCTTTTTTTCGAGCTTTGCTAACAGAAGAGAGTTGGGAAAACAAAGGAATGTGGGGATACATACCTCGAGGTAGTACAGAATAAGAGAACCATGGTTTGCACGATCTTTTATCGGCACGAGAGAATATTCCGAAGTAATAAGTGCTCCAACTGTTCGACCGCGACTACAATGGAACGAACGCGGCTCGTTACTGAAAACGACCAAGTGCTGCCACCACTAGCTGCTCCCGCGAACTATTAACGCGCTCTGCGACCACAAGATGGCGCCCCTGAAAGAATCAATGCCCGCCAAATTCGTTTATTCCAAGAATCTCCGCAAAAGCATGTTTTATCGTCGTAATTTCACGTAATAATTGACAAATTCATAATTTGTATAATATTTGTTTTTCTTTAATCGTTATATACGAACCATTACTTACAAAGCATGTTGTGTCTGTGTGTCTGTTGTTTTCTTTTCATTTTTTCATTAACGAAAAGAAAAAGTATCAGTTATTTTTTTTAAATTATAACTTCGTTACAGTTAAATTGTGGCTACGCCAAAATAGTGAATAATACAATTAATGTAACATTAATAATACATGGGTATTGTTCGGTATTTCGATTAGACGGTAATTATGAACAGGACGTAGGCACAGAGGATGCGTCAAGGCACATGAATTATCGGCAAACAATTCCTTCGATCGCAAATGTCGTGTATATATGTGTATATATATCTGGATATATACATATATATATATATACTTGTGCGATTGTTCTTTAAATATCGCCACGTAACATCATCATCAATTCTCAAACCATTCATTCCAGTGCGCTTATTTATAATGCGAATCTCTCTCTTTCTCTCGCTCTCTCGCTCTCTCTGCTTATTACGCTCCAGATTAAAAAATATTCTGCGTTTACATACATTTTATATTCATTCGATATATATAATTCTATATAAATATATATATACATATATATGGATATATATATATGTATATATATACAATGGATTTATTCATATTTATAATCGTGTAACGTATTCGTTAGATGCGTATGTACAATCTTATGTACAGATTACTTAGAGAAGAATTTTTATTTTCCTCTTAAATTCTTTTCATTGCTCTTCTTTCTTTAACATTTAACCATTTTTCTTTTTCCATCTCGTCTTTCTTCCAACGCCGACACCATTACTTTCGTTCATTTACGGAACTTTTATCTTTCGAAGCGATGAAATTTTTACCGGTTCGTGCTCATTTGGACGAATAGAGAACACCCGTTGGGTCGTATTTTTCGATCGCGGAATTGAGTATTTCTTTTTTTTTTTTTACCAAAAATATTTCGGCACAGGACTCGCCGTTCGGTTTTTTGGCCCGGAACATACTTGCGTCGAATGGTCTCGATGTGAAAAAAAATATTGCGTAAAATTGTACGCACGTTCTCGAGAAAAATATTCGATTTTAGGAGTAAATCTAAGAGTTTGATCCTCGACGACGACGACGACGACATTGACAAGCATTTCGCGAACCAGTATATTCTGATATCGAAAATATATTGAACAATCTTTTAATTTTTCTTTACGAACGTCGTTCCAAGGCACTCCAGGAATCATTCAATCAGCTAAGAGGATATATTTTTTGTTCTCCAAGTCATTTGGAAGGACCTACGAGGATCTTATCAACATTTTCTCTCTCTCTCTCTCTCTCTCTTTGAAGGCACTTGAGACTCTGAGCGATGCGTAATTCGGAGAAACGTCGCAGCACACGAGGATTCTCGAGATTCATAATAAAAAATACCGCGCACATTAAGATCTACATATTTGAACGAATCGAATAAAACGACGAGTACCTCGAGAATCAGCGAGTGACACGGGGCTCCGTTATCTTTTCTTGCTTCGGGCACCTTACCAGGGGCGCATGAGTCTTTTTTTCTTTCTCTTATTTATTTATTTTGTTTTTCTTAAATTCTTCTCGAAACGCAGACCAGCTGCTCGGTGGGTCGTGCGCCCCGGGATTCAACGAAATAACGACATACGCATTCTTAATCGTCGTCCGGGAACGACTATATCGCTTTTTCGTGTGCTAAATTTCCCTTTCATCTCTCTCACTCTTTCTCATACAATTAAATAATTAATCAACGTTGGAATTAAATAATTTATGCATCCGTATTTACAATATTCTCGCTTTCGTGAATAAAAATCGCTAACTTACCCAGCAACGCGAGAGGAATTCTGTCAAGAATTTTGGACAGTCGCGTTCGAAACTTCGAAGTAGAGAACGAACATATTTGTTATCATTCGTTGATAGAAATCGTACGAACCTCGATTCTATCGGAAAACCCGCGTCGACTTTATCCCCTTGGCGTGTTTCTCTCGGCTAGGAAAGTCTTGGTGCGAACGCGTCGATGAAATTTATGACTCGGCAAACGGAACAGTGAAAACAAACAAGACTCAAACCTCGACACCGAGTACTCTGTCAACAACGTACTCGTATCTCTTCGGTTCTCCGTCTTCGGCAGATTTTTCATTCTCCGTCGGTTCTACCGCTGGCGTTTGCTTCGTCTTTTCGATCGTGCTCGTCTCGCTCGTACAGATAACCGCGTCGCGACTTTCCCCGCCGTTCGACGACGAGACAACGCTCGTTTTTTGAGTAGCGCTCGTTCGCGACGTTATCGCCGAGGAAAGTTCGCGAATTGCGTGAACACTCGAACGCGTCGATGACGATTGACCTCCGACGGGTTCGGACGCGTGACGTCTGTGATGCACGGAAATCTCGCCGGTCGAATCTTCCGACGGTAGGACAGGAACGTTCAGATTTACCCTCGTAAAGAAAGCCATTTTCTCCCTAGAAAGAAAAACAAAAGAAAAAAGAAACGAGACGTTAATACAAGCCAAAACAATGTCATTTTTGTCACTATAAATATCTTTTAACGACGAGTAATAGGAAAAACTTACTTGAACGAGATAATGTCGGGTTTTCCTTTGCCAGCTTTCGTTTTTCTGAGCTTATAAATCTCCTTGGATGTTTTCTTGAGCATCTTCTCGACTTTCTTGTCTTCGGCACTCTTGCCATTTTTACCGTTCTCGGCTTGCGCCATGAGCGTTTGGAACTTATGATCCTCGAGCAACCAAGTCGCGAGATCGGTATCGCCCTTTTCACGAGCTTGCTCGAGCCTCTGCTTGAGATCCCGCAGCCTATTGAGCTCGTCGTGAAGATTATTGAGCCTCGCGTGTTGAGCCTGAAGATCGAGCTCGAGATCGAGCGACGTTCTCGCGGTTTGAGGCAAATGGGTGGATTTTTTCGATGTTGTCTTGCAACTTAGCGCCGAGGATGGACGTCTCCAGCGAAGCGACCGCCTTTCCACAGAATTTCTCTGGAAGGGACCACCGCGACGATAAAGAGGCATACTACTGTCACTGTCACTGCGATTCAGCTGTAAAAAATGGACAAGAAATATATATATATAAATAATCGTTACGACGAGAAGACGACAAAAAGCACAATGTTAGTCCTGTGATAAACTTACTCGACAGATGTAATGATTTCGACTGACCGCCGCGCTTGGAGAGAAAGTTTGGCTTCTCTTGATGACGATAGAATTTTTATCGTCGTGCACTGCACCAGGAACAACACCAGCAGCGCTAAGTTTCCTCTGTTTTCCCTGCTCGGGAATGAAAATACATTCCGTGTTTGTTTCCTTGTCTTGGGTGTTATAAGACTCTTCCTCGGCGAGTTCTTCCTCCTCCTGATAAAATTGAACATTTTTTATTAAGAGTCTAACGAATTAATGATCAATTGTGATTAAAATGAAAAAAATGCTAACCTCGTGTTCGAGAACATCCTCGAGCACGTTGTCTTCCATCATAAATTCAACTATGATGCCTTCCTCGTCGCTGTCCTCGCTTCCGCTGTCGCTGTCATGCTCCTCGTCCTCTTCTTCCGGACTACCGAGACAATTGGCGAGTTCCTCGAGTCTCAGGGAAGCGGCAGTTTGCAACTCGTCGCAGCCTTGATTTCTCGTCAGTGTCGAAGTTTGGGAGCTTATTATCGTGCTCTCGTCGCTACTCTCCTCTTTCGTATTCTGAGTCTGTGCTCCACTTCGATAGACCGAAATATCTGACTCTTGCTTATCGTGACGAGGCTGTTTGAATATCGAGGCGTTACTACCACTCGCGTTTTCCGAGGTCGAGGGTTGCATGAAACGAAACGAGAGAATGTTGTACCACTTGACGCTCGGTGATTCGGGACTGAAGTCTGCCAGGGAGACTTGGGCCGAACCCTGAATAGTAGAAAAACACACACACACACACAAAAATTCCCAAGTTATAAAAGAAAGAAAAATAAATAAAATTTGTCCTCGATTATGTTAATTCCGAAGCCTTCGGAAATACTTGAATATTTTAAAAACTCACCAAGCACTCCTCAGACTCGCCGCTTGTGCACCAAACGTTGACCTGAAGTGTCTTCGTGTAAAGCTTGTTGAGTGGCACGGCAATTGGAAAACTCTCACCGAAAGTTGGCTTTCGAAGATCCGTTACGGGTTTAGTACAACACATGTGATTCAGAGGTGGTTGCATAGGTAAAAGAGCGGCCTTTATATATCTGAAGAAACGAAATAAAAAGAATATATATTTTTTATTCTGAAACAAGCTCTTTCATCGAGTGTCGTTGAGAAATTTATTATTCCATTAAGCTCGATCCTACAGAGTCGATCTATCTTCACGCACAAAGTCTATTATTACCGAGTCGATGGATGTTTATCGCCCATAATACATGAAACATTTGTCTCCTGTATACTCAAACATTTTCCTCACCGGCTTTGCCTTCGGGAGACTCTCGATCGAATTATCGACGAGTTTTATGTTCTCAAGCTACATTGAAATACTGCCAACGACTCGGTACACGACCACGCGTATAATTCTTTCACTCGCGCGTATAAATACGCTCGACCCTTTACGTCGTAATTTCATCTCGCTGTCTAGTCGCATCTTTGCACAAATTTACGAGCGACTCGTGTACAATGAACGAGACGCACCGAGATGAATTCACGAGAAGACGAAGACGCGAGCGAGAGAGAGAGAGAGGGGAAGTTCGAAGCGCGAAAAACTTATATCGGTGGCAGAAGAAATTGGCGATAATCGTTGCATAACGGCGTTTTAACACGACAGCGGGGCCGACCGCTGGTCATTGATCCAAAATCCGGATCGACTGGATTTCATAATTGCATTCCTCCTTCTCTGTCTCTTTCTCTTTCTCTCTCTCTCTCTCTTCTCTCTTTCTCTTCACATCGCGAGCTAAAAAATTTTCAGGTAGCTCTCGTCAAGGTTTGGTGGGTAAAATCGTTGCGAGCTCGACGATGATGTCATGCAGTTATTTCGTCCGATACGTTATTACGGTAGCTCTTTGATTATAGAAAATAATTCTCCTCATTGATCCAGTTAAAATTCAACTTTTCCAGTACAAAGTGTAATGGCAATTTTTGATCTATCGAACGAGTTTAGTATTAAAAAGAATTTTGCCATAATACGTAAAAAATATTCAAAGACTCGTACGTCGTGGATTTAAAAAATGTTTGCAGAATCCAAGAGAATGACGCAACTGCCTGTCGTGTGTCTGCCTCATGGTACATAACGTACGAGTGTATTATATATAGTAAACGACGACAGACATTCGCGCGCGCGCACGGGACTGAAAGAGAGAGAGAGAGAGAGAGAGAGAGAGAGAGAGAGAGAGAGAGAGATGGAGAGATGATCGCTATTTCGGATCTGACGCACTTTCACTGATTCGAGGAACGTCGAACTTTACTCACACTCTCATGTTGTCCGGTATGAAGAGGGCAGCGAGGTTCCTCGCTCTCTCGATGCCGATATGGAGAAGTCCGTCACTCACGGAATACCTGAAGATTGTTGAAAAAGGCACGGTAAAAAATGACATGGAGAAACTTAAGAAAAAAAAAGTAGTAAAAAAAGAAGAAGTAAAGTAAAGAAAGTCGTTGGAAAAAGAAAAAAAAATAATAATACCAACCTCAATTTAATCTGCACCTGCGCAGTCTCGAGATTCATATCCCCAAATGCGAGTGTATCGACCGATTGGAGTCCCGACAATCTTCTCCTATTACTGGCCTCGAACACACCGGAATCTCCAGCAACGCTCTCGTCGGAGACCGCGGCGGAGACCGATCTCGTATTCGTTCCAGAACTGCTCGCTCTAGATCTGCTTCCCATGGGTGGTGGAGTTTCACTGATCGGTGACAAGGGTGGTTCCTGGGGTAAAGGAAGCGCCGGCCTACCGAGTCCACTGCCTTGGGACATATTGCCGGACTGCATCTCTAACGGTGGTTGCGGATTTGGTTTCAACTGTTCCGTACTCGCGGTCAATTGTTCCTGAATGGCTTGTTGACTGAGCCTGAGCTCTGCCAATTTATCCTCGAGTTGGCAACGATCGAGATGCGACGTGGCAGGACCGAGAAGTCTTTGCTGTTGTTGCTTTCGTTGCATCTCGATCTGCTCGTAAGCTGGCGGTGGTCCGATCGGCGCGTTTTCGTACAGTGGCGAGACGGGTGGACTCACACTGGACAAACTCGATCTAGGTGATAAACTCGGTTGTGATCTACCGGGCGAGGGTGTACCAACGTTTCCGAGGCTCGGTTCGGAACCTCGCAACAGTCTCTCGACTCGTCTGTGAAGATCTACCATGTCGACGGGACGTTCTTGCTGCACGGGACCGAGACACTGTGGTCCACCGTAAATATCCGTAAAACTGAGACCCGAGCTGAGACTACCTTTGCTACTGGTAGTGCTCAAACTTCCTAAGCTCGAACTACTGCTCACCGAGAGCGTACTCGCGCTTAAAGTCTTGAGCTGACCCTCGAGCATCGCCATAGATCTCAATGCGTCTCTCAGCTGTTGCAACAATAATTGTTTCTCCTCGTGAAGACGTACCCGATCGGTGATCGTCTTGTTCGAGAGTTCTAGGGCATTGTTGAGATCTTGCTCGAGACGACGTATCTCGCACTGTATCTTTTTCATGTCTTGCTGGGTTCTCGTGCGAGGCGTTATGCTACGAAGCTCGCGAAGCAATTGTTCCTTCTCTTGGAACAGTAGGAGCTTGTCCTTATCGCTCTCGGTCTGTCCGGGTGTTACTTTTTCCTCGAGATCGGCGAGCTGTTGCTGTATATGCTGTATCCTCTTTCTCGCCTCGTCGTATTGCAATCGCATTCTCGCCATTTCCGCCAATCTCGCTCCTATCGGCACCAATTCTCCCGAAAGATCCGTTTGCGACGCCGTGCTCAATTTTTCTTGGGGCAGGCTCAACGTACTCGCGTCGGGACTCCCCTCGCACAGTTGCAACCTCGTTAATTCGTCCTTGAGCTGGGCTAGGGATTGCATCAATTCGGCTTTTTCCTTCTCGCCCGAGCTCAAAGACTTTTGGATGTTGCGGAGCTCCGTCATTATCGCTTGGGCCTCGGTTATGTTGTAACAGCCACCATGATGGGCGCTCAGCTTTTGTTCGACACTAGTTACGAAAATAGAAATATCGTAAGACGTTATTAAAGATGAGAAACGAGAAAAGAAGAGCGACGTTCTTTTTGGTCGTTCGACCACCTCGAGCATGGAACGAAGAAAATTTCGTCGTTCGACAAACTTACCTCGCTAGAGTGTCGACTCCTCGCTGCGTGCAATTCATCTCGGCTCGTATCTGCTCCAATTCTCGTTTCAATCTCGAGACTCGACTCCTCGCCAAGGCAACGTCCGACTTGAGAAGATCCGGATCGTACTTCGTGCTGAGCGAACTCGAGCTTGAACACACTTTGAAGAAGAAAAATGCGAGATCAGTCGAACGGTTCGTGGCGAATTAAGGCAAATTCGAAAATGACAAAATAACTTACGACTGGTGCGCGACGCGCCGAGGGTCGTGAGGGCATTGTTAAGGTGGTCGTACTCGTCTTGAGCCAGACACAGCCTCTGCTGTTTCACGTCGTAGATTTCCTTCTTCGCCTGTGAACAAACGAACAACATACCGATTCATCAAAAAACGTCAATACTAAGAAAATTCACCACAGACTTAAACGTAATAACGATACTTTTAATTCGAGAAAATATTCTTTTTATCTCGGACGAACGAGTATTTCCGTAAATTTTATTGTCCAATTTTTACTAAATAAAGAATTCAACGAAACTCTTGACTCAATCTTATTTCATGATTGATTTTCTTCGCTCGAAGATTATTATTCGCAGAATCTCTTGTTCTAGAGATAAGTGATAGAAACGAGTATATTAGGAACGAAACGAGAAAACCCAGCCAAGTTGAAGGTTCCTGGTACGATTCGAAACGTCGAAAAAAAAACAAATTCAAGAACAAAACCACGGTCCAGCAATCTCTAATCCCTGTAGAGCATTCAGCATCCCCCATGCACCTCAATCACGACTATAAAACGAAATGCGACAAAGAGAATGAAGAAATCGAATTCCCCTAACGAACTTCTTTAACGAACAATTCTCCAAGAAAAACTCTCGATCCTCGAATAATTGTAAAATAATTAATCTCCCAAACAATCTGTAATATCCATTATTCTCAATACGCCACGTACAAAACGATGAAAAATTGTAAATTGAAGAAAATTAAAGAAAAAGAAAAAAACGTTTCGTTCGCTCGTTAATCGACAATAATAATCCGTAAATTATAATCGAGGATCGCATCTCTCTCCGTCTCTATCTCGGCAGCTGCTATTCACAGAAAGGTCGAGATCCTCGTGCCGAGAGAGCGGGCGTGCGAGAGAGAAAATATCTCGGACCCCGCGAGCGAGCCAGCCTCAAAGAGAGAGAGAGAGAGAGAGAGAGAAAGAGAGAAAGAGAGAAAGAGAGGTTCTCGGTGGCCAAGTATTCAGGAATGTCCAGCAACGGAGGGGCCCGAACTCGCCGCGATCCGTTCCTACAAGCCACGGCCAAGCAGCACGAGCACCGCAGCTCTTGCTCTTCGGGGTCCTATATATACAGAGAAATCTCGCGTTCGCGCACACACCGAACCAACTACGGTACGATACTACATACATACCTACATATACATATATATATATATATATATATATTTATATTCACGTATACATAGTATTATGTAAAACCGCATACATACTACTATATACATATATAGTATCGTTTATATACGTAGAAAAATTATGTAAATAGTGTCATGTTGCATAAATGAGATGTAAGATCCACAGGAACGATCCACAGCGCGTAAACCACCTCGCAAACTGACAATTCCACCGAGAAACGTAATTTCCGACGATAAGCAATTCAAATGATTCAACGAATTGGCAGATTCTCGCACGCACCACCGACTATTACCTACGCGCGGAAAGAAAGATAGATAGAGAGAGAGAGAGAGAGAGAGAGAAAAGAACATGCGAGACGAAGAAACGAAAGGAAAAAAACTCGACGCGAATGAGACGATTGTATAGGTTGAAAAAAAGAAAAATGAAAGAAAAAATATTTAAAAAAATGCAGCGCGTTAATAGACGACGCATATATAACGATACGGCATGAGGGGACTATTAGTTCGTTATCCATATATCCCACTGCAATCATCGCTTACGTATTCGCAATAGTAGTAAGAGGCGGTTGCTGCGTCACTGTCGTCACGTCGATAGCACTGTTCCCAGTAGAATCTTTGTATCTGCTCGTCGTTCTCGTAATCATTCTGGTAACACATTCTCATACGATACTGCGAAACAACGTTCTCGTATATCTGTTCCTGCTGATAATGCTGTTGGTGTTGCTGCTGCTGTTGTTGCACTTGTTGCACTTGTTGAAAAGACCTTTTTCGTTGATTCGACTGATTGTACTGTTGTTTCTGTTGTGTCTGTTGTTGTGGCTGTTGTTGTTGTTGTTGTTGTTGCTGTGACTGTTGTTGGTGCTGCTGTGACTGTTGTTGTTGTTGTTGTGGCGACGATTGTTGTTGTTGTTGTGGCGGCGATTGTTGTTGTTGTTGTTGTTGTTGTTGTGGCTGAGTCGGCTGTTGTTGTTGTTGTTGTCCCTGATGCTCGCGTTGTTTGGGAAGATGACGCTGTTGCACCGCGTTCTGATCCCGATAATTGTACTGCGTGTGGTGATAATTGATCTGCGCCAAATTTTGTTGATAATTAAAATGGGCCAGATGTTGTTGATAATTGATCTGGGCGGAGTTTTGATGATTGAAGAACTTTTGATGCTGAGCTTGAAGTATTTGTTTGTGATGGGAGTGAGGCTGTTGCTGATGTTGCTGTTGTTGCTGTTGTTGATGTAGTAGCTGTTGTTTGTGATGATGCTTTTTGGCGTAACTCTGATTGTAACCGTCCACGTACGTACGGTACTGTTGGGCCGGTACGAGTACGCATAAAGTGTACTGACGGTCCATGCCGGCTCTCTCTCTCTCTCTCTCTCTCTCTCTCTCTCTATCTCTTTCTTCCTTTATTAATCTCACGCTTTACGTTTTTTCTCTTCTTCTTCTTCTTCTTCTTCTTCTTCTTCTTCTTCTTCGTCTTCTTCTTGTTCTTGTCTCGGTCTCTTTGTATCTCTTTCTGCGCACTGTTTCTCTCGTTGAGGCCTCCTGGACCAAAATTTTCGTCCCACTCTCACGGACGTTGGGGCTGCAGCAAGACACGTTAAAACGACCGCGCGTCCAGGGCCGCGGGATCACCTCATCTTCGCGAAGGCCTCCTCCAGACTGGTCGGTTACGGGCCCGAAATTCCGATCCCCACCTTCTACTCCTCCTCCTCATCCTCCTTCTGCTTCTCTCCCCCCCCCCCCCTCCTCCTCCTCCTCCTCCTCCTCCTCCACCTCCTTCTTCTGCTCCTCCTGCCGCTTCCACATCTACCTTCCTCTTCTTCTACTTCTTCTTCTTCTTCTTCGTCTTCCACTACTTCTTCTTCTTCTTCTTCTTCTTCTTCTTCTTCGTCCCGGTAGAGTCTCAATTTTTAAGGGATCCCCCTTTTTTTCCACTACTTTTCCCTCTCATTCGCTTCTTTCGCTCCTTCTTGACTCCTTCGTCCTTCTCGCTTTCCTCCAACTCTTTGCTTCGTCCTTCTCGAGGCTCTTTAGCTTCTCTCACTCGCTCTTTCGTATTCCTCCTCTCTTCTTCGTTCGTCCTTCTCGAGGTTCTCTCTTCTCTCTCTCTCTCTCTCTCTGCCTCGCTCCTTTCTTTTTGTCTTATTCCTTATATCTCTCTTATTCGAAGAGCGTTCTTGGACGCTCAGGATCAGAAGGAGCAACACAAACGGAGCCTCACAGCCTCTCTCGGGCTATAGTGGCGCGACTCTCTCTCTCTCTCTCTCTTCGTCTCCCCACACGTATATATCAGCCTCTCGCTTCAACGACGCAGCGTAAAAAGGCGGGCCTCATCTCGGGAATCCCCCCGTTCCGCTCCGCGCCCCACTCCAACCCACCGTGCACCGCTACCCCTCTCCTCCTTCATCTCCTCACCTCAGGACCGTAGCAAAGCGTGCGCGCGCAGTCTCCCGCTTTCTGGCACCGAGATGCACCGATGCACTCGCTCTACTCCACCTTCGACGCTCCGTTGGCCGCGTATTTCCTATGTCGAAGACTTCCTCTCCTGTCTTCCTTTTATTTTTTATTTCTTCTTATTCGCATTTTTGCCACGAGGACGGGTATTGTAAATGCTTCATGAGCGCGAGCTCCGGGGCCTCACGAAGGACGTAAACAACTTGGAATTCCTTCGTGGTGTATTGAAATCACGTATCTTATATAATATACTCTATAGATATAAACGTATTTACATATATATATATATATATGTGTGTAAATTTATTTTTCTTCTAAACGTATAATCTACTTATTCGTACTAATTCGATAGAATCGTTACGAGCCTTCGAGAATCGATAGAATGAAGGAAATTTAATTTTTGCCTATAAAATGTAACGAGGTTGCAATTTTGGGTCCGCGAGGCCCTGAGAACGTAAGGTACGAGTCTGTTCATTGCTGCTGTGCTGTGTTGTGCCTTCTACTTCGCGTCGTGTATAGTGACGAGAGAAACGCGAAAGAGAGAAAGAGAGAGAGAGAGAGAAGAGGAAAGACGAGAAGAAAGAATATAGGTATACAGGTATTATAATGTACATTGCGAGAGGATGGAGTGGGGAAGGGAGGGCCCTAGGGCCCGGCGAGGTCGCGACTCGACCCTGTCGACTTCGTGGCTCACCAACC